>LIEC01006974.1:0-20360 GCA_001925005.1 Drosera capensis
AAAAATAAAACTAAATGTGCTGGATTTAGTTTACTCTGATGTTTGCGGTCCCTTTGAGGTGGAGTCATTGGGTAGCAACCGATATTTTCTGACTTTTATTGATGATGCATCAAGGAAGGTGTGGGTTTATTTTCTGAGAACGAAAGACCAGGTGTTCAATTACTTTAAGGAGTTCCATGCCATGGTGGAAAAGGAGGCAGGCAAGAAACTGAAATGTCTCCGTTCTGACAATGGTGGAGAGTATACCTCCAGAGAGTTCAGAACATATTGTGCTCAATATGGAATTTGACATGAGAAGACAGTACCTGGTACCCCACAGCACAATGGAGTCGCGGAGCGAATGAATCGCACCATTGTTGAGAGGGTCAGATGCATACTAAAGATGGCAAAGTTAGCAAAGCAGCTTTGGGGAGAGGCTGTTCGAACAGCTTGTTATCTCATAAACAGGTCACCATCCGTTCCTTTGAAGTTTGAGATACCAGAAAGAGTATGGTCAAAGAAGAATGTGACATACTCTCATTGAGAGTGTTTGGATGCAAAGCATATGTACATATCTCAAAGGAGCACAGAACCAAGTTGGATGACAAGGCAACTCCGTGCATTTTCCTCGGTTATGGAGATGAGGAATTTGGATACAGATTATGGGATCCGATAAAGAAGAGAATCATCAGATGCAGAGATGTTGTGTTTTATGAAGGCCAAACATATGCAGATCTGGAAAATGACAAGGTGTCAGAGACAGTTGGTGAGTCCAGAGAATTCACATCAGTTCCTTCACATGTGCAACCAGCAGTACCAGATGAAGAGGAACATAATGAAGAAGCTACTGAGGAAACCTCTGAAGTGAATGATGATGATGAGGATGAGGTCATTTCTGATGCTTCTGAGCAGGGGAGCAACATCATCACGAGGAGCCTGAAGTGCCCCAGGTAAGAAGGTCTAATAGACAGCATCAACCTTCTACTAGATACCCTTCTTCAGAGTACATTTTACTAAAAGAAGAAGGAGAGCCAGAAACTTTTCAGGAAGCACAAGCTCATACCGAGAAGGCAAAGTGGCATATTGCAATGCAAGACGAGATGAAGTCATTGCAAGAGAATGGTACATACGAGCTAGTGGAGCTACCTAAGGGCCGAAAGGCATTGTAGAACAAGTGGGTCTTCAAGCTAAAAAGAGATGAAAATGGAGAAGTCATGAAGTACAAAGCCCGACAGAAGCAAGGCATTGACTTTGAGGAGATATTCTAACCAGTGGTGAAGATGACTTCCATCCGAGTTGTGTTGGGTCTAGTGGCTGGCTTAGACCTTGAACTTGAACAACTTGATGTGAAGACTGCGTTCCTTCATGGTGATTTGGAGGAAGAGATCTATATGGTCCAACCAGAAGGTTTTGAAGTAAAAGGAAAAGAGCACAAGGTTTGCAAATTGAGGAAGAGTCTGTATGGACTGAAACAGGCTCCAAGACAATGGTACAAGAAGTTTGATTCCTTTATGACGAGTCATGGCTACCAGAGATTCAAGGCAGACCCGTGTGTTTACTTCAAAAGGTTTAGTAATGGAAAATTTCTAATCCTTCTGCTTTATGTAGATGATATATTGGTTACAGGACAAGATGCTCAGATGATTGCCATGTTGAAGAAGGAATTTTCCGAGGCATTTGATATGAAGGACATGGACCAAGCACGTCAGATATTGGGTATGCAGATTACTCGTGACAGGAAGGCCAAGAGACTTTAGTTGTTACAGGAGAAGTATGTTGAAAGAGTGCTTAAGAGATTCAACATAAACGGAGCAAAGGTAGTAAGTTGTCCGCTTCCTAGCCATTTGAAATTGAGCAAGAAAATGTGTCCATCTACAGAGAAAGAAAAGGATGAGATGTCAAGCGTGCCATACTCCTCAGCTGTAGGAAGTTTGATGTATGCGATGGTTTGTACAAGGCCGGATATAGCTCATGCAGTTGGTGTGGTAAGTAGATTTCTTTCTAATCCCGGAAAGCAACATTGGGAGGCCGTGAAGTGGATCTTTAGATACTTGAAAGGTGTTTCCAAATTGTGTTTGAGTTTTGGAAAGGGTGAGCCTGTGCTAGAAGGCTACACAGATGCAGATATGGCTGGAGATCTGGATCACCGAAAATCCACTTCAGGTTATGTTTTCACTTTTGTAGGGGGAGCCGTGTCGTGGCAATCCAAGCTGCAGAAGTGTGTTGCTTTGTCAACTACAAAAGCAGAATACATTGCAGCTACTGAGTGGCAAGGAGGTATTGTGGTTGACTAGATTTCTCCTAGAGTTTGGTATGCAATAGGAAGAGATGGTGATATTTTGTGATAGTCAGAGTGCCATAGAGTTGAACAAGAATGATGTGTATCATTCCAGAACAAAACACATTGATGTGAGGTTCCATTGGCTGCGGGATGCAATTGAGAAGCAGAAGATGAAGTTGAAGAAAATCCACACGGATAAGAACCCGTTAGACATGTTGACGAAGGCAGTTACTAAAGACAAGCTTGAGCTCTGTTGCCGGCTTGTCGGCATGGATACCAGATGCTGATCTGAAGACAGGTGTGCCTCCCTCTTTGGGCTGGAGGGGGAGATTGTTGGGCCTTGAAAAGGTCCAGCCCAAGACAAAATATATAAAACTTTGCCAATGTGTCTGGAAAAATTATTAATTTTTGCTGCAGCTATCTTCTTTTGTCCGGAGTGAAGAGTCGTGTCCAGGTTTTCTTCTCTTCTATCATCGTTGAGCCGGCTGTGTGTGACACACAAAAGGAAAAAAAAAACATGAGGAGAGGTGAGTGCAGCTCCGCTACAAGTTTCAGACGGAGAGCAGCTTCGCTGCAGTTTCCAGAGGCGAAGCTTACAGAGGTGGAGCTTACAGAGACGGAGGTTACAGAGGCGGAGAACGGAGTTGTTTTTCAGCCTCCAGAGCCGAAGTTTCAGGGTTTCAGTAAGCTTCAAAGCAAGCTTCAGTGTTTTCAGTAAGCTTCAAAGCAAGCTTCAGTGTTTTTCAGTAATCTTCAAAACAGGTCTGAGGTTTTTCAGTTTTTGGTGGCAGAGCAGGTTTTCCAGTTTTTTGGTGAAAAAGCAGGTTTCAACTTTCAAGCTGAAAATTCCAGAGACATCGCTTGCACTTGTCGAGAAGTAGGTTTTGAGTGTAATTGCGATTTCATTACTACTTCTTGTGTATGCCTCAAGTTTTACGTCTAAAACTTGAGAAGAACAATTGTACTTGTTTGCTGATATAGTGCAGTTTGTCGGTGTGCGCCCCGTGGTTTTTTACTACCCAACTTGACAGGGTTTTCCACGTTAAATCTTGTGTCTGTGTGATTGTGGTTGTTTTTATAATTTTCAACACAATAGCACCGTCTCTTGTTAGATTCTCATTATTCCGCCAATAGTTACCGAAAACCCAACAGAAATAGTGAGACTCTCCTATAAGAAAATTCTAGCTTTCCCACAAATTTTTCGATCAACAAATTGGATGAACAATTGAACTAAACAATTAGTTCCATTTAGTACAATGGATGGTAAGATTTCACTAACCCGTTCAAAGTCTCCTCGCATCACAAGAGTCTTGTATTCAATCAAGCAAAGAAGCAATGCGTATCCCACAACACTGCAATTATAAACAACAATGAGAATCACAAGGCTCCCTTGAAGTAGCAAAAGGTTGCTTAATCAGGCAAGCTTACTTGAATTCCTTGTCAATGAGGTAGACCCGACTTTGATTCGCTAAGTATCCTAAAAGATACATGGGACAATCCAATTGATTTGAAATATATATATATATATATATATATATATATATATGATGTTTTTGCATGATATTAAAAACAGACCCACACGTCTTAAACTAACCGTCACACATGTTTCACGTTATCCTATTATTAATTTACTTTTTAAACTTAAAAGCGATATTTTCTTGAGAAAACACATGGATAAAACTTACTATAATATAAATAGATTATGAATTTTTGTTTCCATCATCGATTAGTTTTGAAATGAATGTTAATAATTCTACATCATTCACCGAGCCGATTCTAAAGGTGTGGACTTTGGAGTGGAGTGTGGGGGTGGCTGGGTTGTCTAAGGTTTTTGAGTGGGTGAAGGAGATTGGTGGATGGCTGTCTGTTTGATCTCGGATCATCGGATGACGACTCGATGATGAAGACGAGAAAGAAAAGACAAAGATTTTTCTTTTGTATACGATATCATATCATAGGGGTAAAACACTCACTAATATAACCAAATTATTCACCATCTACTCCTTTTTTTTCCTCTTTTTTTTTTTATAAACTTCACTTACATCTTATTATCATAAAAAAATATTTTTTTATCGAATTTTATAAAAATTCAATATATACATAAAACTATATATAAGATCAAAAGATTATAATTAAAAAATTTATTGATATGTACTCTTTTATATTCCAAAAAATCAATGATACAAAAAGAACGAACTCTTATACTATCATTGGCAGATCATGACATCATTCATGGCACAGTGCCACTTAATCACAGTACTATTGTGCCTCCCTTCCCCAACAACGTTATAAGAAGTTGCATTTTTCATTGTAAAGTCAAAAAAAGATTTTTATTTATTGTTGGTGTGAATTAAAAAATAGGGTTTTTTTTTTATAAAATATGATGATATATGTAAATCTAATCCTAATCTAGTATTATAAAAAAATGATTTATCATTAAATCAAAATTAAACAAATAAATATTTATCTAATCTTAAAAGGTGAAAAAAAAATCTTCAAAGAAAATTTAAAGAAAGATAATATTTCCATCAACAAGGAGAACTATAAATAATTAAACCATAAACTTTCAGCTCGCAAGCAATTGAGAACTCAATCTATCGTCTTTCCCAAGAAAAAGTTATTTCAACCACCAGCCTCATCGTCATCGGTCGCACCCCAATCTCGTACAGTCGGTCGGGTCCGTGAGCAGTCCAGCAGGCACAGGTTCTCGCCCATCGTCCTAATCGATCGTGTGTTTCTCGTGAGTTCAATCTACACCGTTTCCTTTTTGTTGATTTCTGATTCTTAATATCTTCCGGTGATTGAATATTTGAATTCGATTACTCTTTACTTTATACTTTATGTTAGATCCACAATCGTAGAGCGCTGGACAGACTAGCTCGTTCTTTAATCCCATCGTCCCTTGTTTGCTTGCACGAAGGATTAGATTAATTAGGTTTTTTCTTTTTTTCTTTTTTTTTGGTTGGCAGATTAATTAGTATTTACAACAACAGTTAATTCTCATGGGGTCAAAAAAAGTGGAACGGCAATAGGGATTGGATAGTTGGAAATAACTTATCCCTACTTTAGATATATATTCATATATGCAAGATATGTGTTCTGAAGTCATGTGTTTATCTTGGTTAACTATTTTAAATAAGGTATATGTATCCTTGGAATAAGATAAATAAGATCCTTGGAATATCCTTGCAAGATATATTAATAGTAAGATGTTTATGTTTCTTATTCTGAATTCCACTGTTTTGAGATACAATCCGGTCCGTAGTCTCTAGCAATATTTAGATGCAGGGGCAGCGCAAGCTGATCATGGAACAAACTCAAGAAAATGTGAAGAGGAGAAGCTGGTCGAAAAGACATAAACGGGCATTGCCTATTCAATTCGAAGCAACACCGATGCTCTTGAATCAACATGAGGATGTCGCCACGAGAAAGACCAAGGAGAGATCGGAAATTACTAAAAGGAAACCCAAAGCACGACGACTTATATCCGAATCTGCTGGGTCATGGGACTCTTTGACTTATGACATTCAGTTCATGATACTCTTAAGGCTCTCGGCATGCTACATTCCTCGGTTGCGACTAGTTTGCAAATCCATGCGAAATCTCTTGTCCAGTGACCGTTTCATTCATGCTCATCTTGATTATCATCGGTTCCACACGATGACACAGATAAGGTTCCTGGTCAGCACGTATGAGCGAGTTACTCGCCACCCCTCCATCGTGAGGACAAACCACCATGATGTGGCGTTCGACCTTGATGACAACGGCTGTGCGACACTGGTACACGACAAGATTCTCAACCTTTTGCCATCTCATGTCACTGATGATGGCAGTGATCATCCGCCATTTGCAGATGTATTGTCATCTTATAATGGGCTTATTCTTGTATCAGATCTCAGAAGGAAAAGAGAGATTTGGGATAAGTTGCTCGTGTGCAATCCAGTGACGGGAGAGGCAACTCTCCTTCCATCTCTACCTCGGCGTGAGATTTCGTTTTTCTATGGCCACTGGATGTTAGGTTATGATGATCTTGCAAACGAGTACAAGGTAGCTGTCCTTAAGATCTATGGTACCGAGGGGGATCATCACCCCAACGCAGAGGAATTCTTGTTATCCTGCCGCAGAAAATATCAAATCATGATAGCGACCGTGGGATCCAGATCTTCTCGTACAAGCCACCATGATACATTATGTCACGATTGGCGGGTGCTGGAGGTCACTGCAGACTTTGGATTATATCTGTTCCCGGCAGCTAGCAACGGGAGGATGAACTGGTTAGGCGGGCGTGCCCCTGGAGCAGCCAGACCTTCACCATGTCTGTTGTCGCTTGACCTCAGGCAAGAGGTGGTTCAGGAGACCTTATACTTGCCACTACCCGAGATATCTGAGATGGACACTGTTTTTGAAAGCCATGGGTCCTTGCACTGCATGTTCTTTGGCAGGTCCGGAACAGGGAAACTGGAGATATGGGCAATGAAGGATTGGGAATCTCCGAACCTTTGGACCAAGGAAATCACAGTCTCGCTCGACGCTTGTTACAAGTTTTCCATGCCGAATGCACCAGTGGTAGAAGCACGAGGGATGACTGTGGATGCAAATCGATTGATTCTATGCATAAAACGATGGATTCTAACCATAAAAGAGCATCAACAACTATTTACAGAAGAGTGCAAACTTGTAACCTTGGACTTGCGATCCAAGGAGCTCAAGGACATATTATGCAGCAAATCTGAAGCACACCAACTACGTTCCATTCAGAGTCTGGCTTACTGTGTGAAATATTTTGTTGGCAGCCTTGTTAAGCTGAAGTAGAGCTATGCCGCTATTTAACCCTAGTTAAGACAAGATAATTTCATGTGTCTCCCTTGCGATAAGGAAAATACCAGTGATAGGATATCTTGGTGGGATAGATTTCAATAAATACTAGGTATTGTGACCAAGTATTGTTGGCTGATACTATTAGAGTTGCTTTGTCTTTGATACAATACTTACAGTTGCATCTTGTTTCTCATATTGATTCTTTCTGCATTTTGGAGTTTCAACTGACCTGTAGCATGTGACCTCTTCTCATCCTACCCTATATTTGTCCGTTGGCTTGTGTATTTTTCCCGGTTTTGGTAAATTGTTCGTGAAGTAGTATTTCTGTGTGCTGGTATTGTTGAAGTTGGCAACTGCTTGCACGACTAAATACCAGAATATCTATTTTGGTTGTAGGTCCTCGGCAGAGTTGCTTTGTTTTGCGATTCAGGCGTGACCATGAGTAACACGCACAACTGATCCAGGAAAAAAAGTGGATGTTTGGATCATTGATGCTGCATTTTTTGGGGTGACAGGTCCTGTCATGTTACCTTCTTACCGGGCAGTTTTCCGCAGCTTCATCTTGACCTTCTCGAGGTGAAAAACCTTTCATCAAGAACATTCTCTTGATGTTCACAAAGTTAGATGGTAAAAGCTGTTCGTCTGATCGTATCACTTATCAAATGCTCTGTCAATAATATTCACGAACAACTTCCAAGTGCTTCCAGGTTTCTCAGCTCTGTTTCAAAAAATGCAGTCAAGGTTTTGACGAACCACAGCTACAACAACTCGAAACAACGAAAACCACACGACAGAATCGGTTCGCTCCAATCACCCAATAACTAACTACAACCTGATTCTTGCACGGAAAACTAACTACAAACAAATTGACCCACCAAAAACAGCACCCGATCATCATCGCCAACCGTAAGGAAAACCTATGCCGGTGCGAACCTAAGCCTGACCACTCCCAGGACCCTACCCCCATCGACACGGTGCCGCAAGATATAGGTCTGGGCCGCTTCGGGGCTGTCGACGAAGCCGAAGGCATTGAGCACCCTGACGCTATTCCTCCCCCCTGATCCATCCCAAAACAGATACCGAACCCTAGACTGGGCGAGAACGTGATCCCCGAGACGAAGTATCGTCCTCTCATTGTGGAACCTGAGAGCGTCCATCACCGCACGACGCTCCAGTCTTGACTGGCTCCGGGAGAAAACGAGCATTTGCTCCGTGAAGCAGCGAGGACAATAGCAGTATCCCACTTCCAAACCTGTGCATTGTTCTGAGATCCGCCCGCCCGATGAACCGGAAATTGAGGAAATAGGCCACGCAGCGTTTGAGCTGGATCGGGAGATGATTGACATTGTAGCGAATGTGTTCAGGGAGAGATTCTATTAGAGGTAGGAAAGTGTCCATGTGGAATTTTTGGTGCGTGTTTTGATTTCTGTTGGTGGGTGAGAGAGGGGAAGAAGACGAAGCGAGCCATTTTATAGTTTTTCGATCGCCAACCGCTCTGTTAATCTCAGCCCTCCGATCCTCATGATCCAACGGCCCTGATCAGTCCCATATCAACAACCGCTTGTTGAATCTCACCCCTCCGTTTCTCATGATCTGACGGCCCTGGATGCTTTAATTTATTACTTGTAACATTCTGTTTATTGTATGACGTTTCTAATTTTCTTTACTAGGTACTAACATTATATTTTTGTCACACAAATTATACGCTCTTGATGACCTAACGATGTTTTTTTTATACAATTATTGTTAAACATAAAATCTTATGAAATAACATATTGTTATATCGTATATTATTAGGAAATAACATATGAAATTACGTGATGAATAATAAATTCCTGATCTGATGAGATCTAGTCCTAATAAATTGATTTCCGAGTTCTGTCGGCTGAGGAGAGAAGGTTTTAGGATTGTTGAATTTTTAGGGAAATCTATGACAGTTCTGTACTTTGTTTTTCGATTTGTTGCAAGGTTATATATATAGCATGTTGGGAGTAAAACGCCATTTTTTGTCGAAATATGATTAAAATCTTCAATAAAAATCTTTTATATATATATATATAACATCTTTAATCAAATCTTATAGTACAAAAAACATCTTTAAACAAAATATTACAAAAAATAAGATCAATTATTTCCAAAAAAAAAGAAAAAAAAGAAAAAAAGAAAAGATCAACTATTCTCCAATTTTTACACATCTATCATGATTTTTAGACATATCTTATTCAGTAAGATTTTAACATAAAAATATATTAAGTCAAATTAAATCTCATATGGTACAGTACATCCACTATCTTCTCTCACGATTGTTACAACAAACCATACTCTAAAGAATATTCTTCATTCACCAGATTTTATAAAAATTCAACACACACATAAATTACACAATAAATAATATGCTTATCGTGCCATGTTTGTTGTAATTATAATGAAACAAAAAAAAATATAACTACCATACTTATAATCATAACATTTGAAGGGTATACAAAAAAAAAAAAAAATACACGTTGATCCTTTTCATTTGACTTTAGATGAAATTGCGGGAATTATTGAAGACAAAATAAGAACACAACTATGATAATACATGTTCACAATAGCAAACAAATTTCCCAAACATACGACCACATAATATATGTTACATGCTGAAGATTTAAAACATGTTATGTTTTACATACTGGGAGAAAATCTCATGCAACAAGCCAATTCCTTGTAGTCGTCGAACGCCCCATCAAACAACCTCACAGTACCATCCTCCACGACCCAAATCTGACTCTTTCCTTCATCATTGCGAGAAATCAATATAGAATCTTGGCTAACCAAAATAACCCCCACCCTCGAATTCCTCAAGAATATCTGCCAAGGCACCAATGCTCTGCACATCCAGATGATTAGTCTGTTCATCCAACAGAAGGATGTGTGGTTCGACATTGTTATCGAGGTGAAGACAACACGAGCTCGTAAGGGGTAGTCAGCACATTGTAATTTCCATCGAGCAAAATCCGCAAAAATCTCAAAAAAGTACCCCCCGAAACAATACTCCCTAGGCATCACAAGCTAAATGGTCTTCCATAAGCATCTACGATCAAGGATGATATGTCATCCGCGAACTAGGATAAGATGACTCTTTCACTTGTTGGTCGTCGGCTACCAAATATAATACGACCTTCACCTTTTATACAGACCAGGACCAACTGTCACGGGATACGAACCACCTAGGTTGTTAGACAAAACAAGCAAAAAATTCCAACGCAAATCACCGTAATCAACACAAGATTAACGTGCTTCCTCCCAAACTGGGCTACGTCCACGGGCAAGCGGCAGATTGATTGATTCTTCTCAAATCGAGAGGTTACAAAGCTTTTCTTGGTGTGGCGGCTACTAGGGTCAAAAAAACTCCCCTAACCCTAGTTTTGCAAAGGAGTTTATATAATACTCCGCATACATCAAAAATTACAAAGCCCAAAACGAAACTAATGGACTTTTGGGCACTCTTCGGGATTCAAGTCATTACAACAAATCTCCCACCTTGACTTGAATCCCCTTCAGAACAAATTCAATTCACATCTCCCAATAATTCTCCGCCTTGAGTTGAATCTTCCCAATCAAAACAAAACATATTCTACCGCCTGTCAGTGCCCCCTCTTGGGGCCTACTTTCAATTGTCAATATTAAGCAAGTCCAAGCAATGCTGGAATTTGCTCACTGGAACTGCCTTGGTGAACATGTCTGCAGGGTTATCTTCAGTACCCACCTTCTTCACCTTGATCCTTGTCTCTGAGCGGATGAAGTGATATCAAACATCTATATGTTTGATCCGATCATGATGTACTTGATCTTTGGCCAAACATATAGCACTCATGCTATCACAAAACACAATTGCTTGATCTTGATAAAAGCCCAAATCTCCAAGTAGCCCTTTCAACCAAATCCCTTCTTTTGCAGCAGCCGTCAACGCCATATATTCAGCCTCCGTTGTAGACAAAGCAACTGAAGGCTGAAGGGTGGCCTTCCAACTCACGACGGAGCTCCCCAATGTGAACACATACCCAGTCAAAGACCTCCTTGCATCCAAATCATCAGCATAGTCTGATCTGAATACCCAGCAACCAAGCACTCGGACTCACCACCATATATGAGGCCCACATCACTTGTCCTATCCCTTTCAAGTATCTAAATATACGCTTCACAGCCTCCCAATGTTCCTTTCCCGGATGAGCCATATATGTGCTCACCACACTACTACATGTGCAATATCCGGCCGTGTGCATATCATTGCATACATCAAACTCTCTACTACACGTGCATAAGGTCTTCTAGACATGTACTCAATCTCTGCTTCAGTTTGTGGAGTACAAGCATTAGACAAACGAAAATTTACAGAAGATGGAGTACTTACTGCCTTTGTTGTCGTCATCCCAAAGGTTGATATTATCTTCTGAATGTACCTCTTCTGTGACAAGAAAAGCTTCCGCTGCACACGATCTCTGATAATCTCCATGTCCAATATCTTCTGGGCTGCTCCCAAATCCTTCATGTCAAACTCAGTATTGAACAGCACCTTCAACTTCTTGATCTCCACCATGTCTCGAGTTGCAATCAGCATATCATCCACGTATAAGAGAAGATACATAAGTGAACCATCTGACACCTTCTTATGATAAACGCAGCAGTCATATGGACTTTTTTTGAATCCATGCTTCATCATAAAACTGTCAAACCTCTTGTACCACTGTCTTGGTGATTACTCCAGTTCATAGAGAGACTTAAGGAGCCTACAGACATAGTCTTCTTTTTCTTCAATGAAGAACCCCTCTGGCTGCCTCATGTAGATTTCTTCTTCCAGGTTCCCATGCAAGAAAGCTGTCTTTACGTCTAGTTGCTCCAACTCCAAATTTTGATGTGCTACCAAAACAAGCAACACTCGAATGGAAGTATGTCTTACAACTGGTGAGAATAGCTCATTGTAATCCACTCCCTCTTTCTGAGTAAACCCTTTAGCAACTAGACGTGCCTTGAATTGTGTTTTATCAGCCTCTGATGCACCTGTCTTCTTCTTGTAAATCCACTTGCAACCCACCATTCTTCTTCCTTTAGGCAGCTTGACCAACTCCAATGTCTCATTTTTATAAAGAGACTCCATCTCTTCTCCCATTGCAGCAATCCACTGATCAGACTCCTTATTTATGATGGCTTCTTTATAGCTGGATGGTTCAGAAGGTTCAATCTCTTCAGCTACTTGCAAAGCATATGCCACCAAATCATCCTCATAGCCATATCGAACTGGAGCCTTGATCTCTCTACGAGTTCTGCCAGTCGCAATACTGTATTCCTGCCCTTGTTCCAATTCTTCTGGATTCCCAGTCTGAACATGTTCAGGACCTTCGATAACATCACCACCTTCAGCAGCTTCACCAACTTGCAGTGACTCATTATTAGAACTATTCCTAGTCAAACCCAAATCACCCTCCACCTTCTGGGGAGTGCTACCCCAATCTGCTGAAGTAGGAGAGTCCACTTTTGGATGAAGTATGGACTCCTCATCAAATGTCATATTTCTGCTCAAGATCACCTTCCTCTCCGCAGGAGATCAAATTCTGTATCCCTTCACTCTATCACCGTATCCCATGAATGACCCTTTCATCTAGATGATAGTAAACCGGACTATCAAATGTTCTCAAGATGGAGTAATCTGCAGGTTTACCTGACCAAACCTCAACCGGAGTCTTACAATCTATTGCAGTAGCAGGAGAACGATTCACCAAATAGCATGCTGTGCTAACTACCTCGGCCCAAAAACTTCTTCCCAATCCAACAATGAAAAGCAAGCATCGAGCTCTCTCCAACAATGTCTTGTTCATCCTTTCTGCTACCCCATTCTGTTGTGAGGTATATCTGATCGTACGATGCCTTACAATCCCTTCATCCTTACAGAACCCATCAAACTCTTTCGAGCAAAATTCAAGACCATTATCAGTACGAAGATATTTTATCTTCATTCCTGTTTGATTCTCAATAAGAGTTTTACAATGCTTGAATTTTTGAAAGGCATCACTCTTGTGCTTCATAATAAATACCCAAGTCATTCTCGAGTAGTCATCAATAATAGAGAGAAAATACCTTGCTCCTCCTAGCAATGGGACACGAGAGGGCCCCCAGCAATCCGAATGCAAATAGTCTAGCGTTGCCTTGGTGTTATGAACTGTTTTGGCAAAGCTCAGTGTTCTTTGCTTTCCAAAAACAGAATGCTCGCAGAACCCTAAGCTAGCAACCTTATGCCCATCAAGAAGTCCCTGCTTGCTGAGAATCAGCATCCCTCTCTCGCCAACATGACCCAATCGCATATGCCATAACTTGGTCAGATCAGACTCCGTCCTCTTGGATGATACTGCTGCAGTTGAGCCCAAAATCACTGTTCCTTGTAGCATGTACAAGGTGCGCATCTTCAATCCTTTCATTATCACTAAAGCACCTTGAGTGACCTTTAGTACTCCACCTTCACAGTTGTACCTATATCCTTTGGAATCCATAGTACCCAAGGATATCAAGTTCTTCTTCAATTCTGGAATGTGTCGTACATCCGTCAAAGTTCTAACCACCCCATCGTACATCTTGATCTGAATCGACCCAATTACCCATCAACATGCTTCCACCATCTAGCTCCTCATACGTCAGAAACCACTCTCTATTGGGACACATGTGATATGAGCAACCAGTATCCAATATCCACTGACTAGAGGACTGCACATGATCAACTACCTAGAGTACCAAATCACCTTCTGAGTCATATGAAGTATCCTCTTTTGCAACTGCTACGGCTGGAGCCTTCTCCTTATCCTTGAGTTTAGGACAATCTTTTATCCAGTGCCCCGGTTCTTTACAGTAATTACAAATGTCTCTAGGATTGACATTTGAACTTCGACCTTTAAATTTTCCCCTTCCTTTGCCCCTATCAGAATTCGTGACGGCCAAGCCCATAGCTTGAGTTTCTGTACTAACTTCTGATGCCTTGTATCGTAACTCACGCGTATGGAGAGCAGCTCTAACTTCTTCCAGAGAGATGCTCTCCTTCCATACGATTATCGAGTTAACAAAGTTGTCATATGATGGGGGTAGGGAAACCAACAGAATTAGGGCTGCTCTTCATCATCCACTACTACCTCAATATTCTTCAAATCCATTAAAATAAGATTTAATTGATCAAGATGTTCTTTCAGAGACATATCTTCATTCATCCGAAGTGCAAACAAACGTTGTTTCAACAACAATTTCGTCATATATAGACCCTCCAATTTCACCCATAAGCCGGCTGCTGATTCTTCTTCCGTCACTTCATAGATGACTTCATCGCCAAGACACAACAGGATTGTTGAATGCGCCTTTTCATCCTGTTGTGCATACTCCAACGCCTCCATAGAATCCGGCTTCTTCCCACTCACTGGAATCCAGATCCCTTGTTGTTTGAGAAGCGCCCGCATCTTAATACGCCATAGGCTGAAACTGTCCTTGCCGGTAAACTTCTCAATCTTGAAGTTGTGAGATGCCATCTCTTTGCTTGACGAAATAGATCTAACACGAACCTGGCTCTGATACCAATTTGTTAGGCAAAATAAGCAAAAAATTCTAACGCAAATCACCGTAATCAACACAAGATTAGCGTGGTTCACCCCAAACTGGGCTACGTGCACGGGCAAGCGGCAGATTGATTGATTCTTCTCAAATCGAGAGGTTACAAAGCTTTTCTTGGTGTGACGGCTATTAGGATAAAAAAAACTCCCCTAACCCTAGTTCTGCGAAGGAGTTTATATAGTACTCCACATACATCAAGAATTACAAAGCCCAAAACGAAACTAATGGACTTTTGGGCACTCTTCGGGATTCAAGTTATTACAACATAGGTAGGCATTAGAAGCTCTAAGAGCTTTCCCTATGCCACCCATACATGCAGGCAATAATGGAGAAAAGACCATCAGGGAAACTAACTAGATGCAGCCTCTTCAACAAGGAAGACTCCTTTCAAGAGCATGTGGACTGCAATAGAGTCTCTGAGTCTCCATTCCTTCATTGGCCCAAGAGCTCCATTCCCGAGGAAAATCAAGTCAATCGCTATTAATATTAAGCTGACTCGTCATATAGGGACTACAAGATTCAGAAGTTTCAAGTTGCTGGGTGACTTATGTGACACAATGTTGTCAGGTGAATCTTCAATCAGTGACAGAGCCTCAGATTTCGTGCATCAACAGATAAAACATTTCAGCAGCTGCTGCTCTACGCATCAAAGAGCCTGCACGACAGTTCAACAAGTGAAAAAAAAAAAAAAAAAAACTTCGATGTTTCACTGCGTAACTAAAAGAGAGATTAAACGATGTGCACCAAGGGAACAATGTGAGACACCGAACCTTCATGTTTCTTTAGAAATGACGAGTTTACATCTGACAAAGTTCCATCTTGCAATTGACTACAAAAGTGAAAGGAAAATCCAAATGAGTTTTAACAAAGAAATACCAAGAAAGAAAACTGGTTAGTGGTAGGAGATCAGAAGACGACCTCATAGTCTGCCGCTCAGCTTCTGAGATGTTTGAAGCAACTCGCTCAGCATCAGTGGTTGGAGCAGCCATACAGCTTACTTTGTTAAAGAATCATACCTGCAAATCAACGAGAAAGAATAAGCCATTTTCAATAGAAGCTCACAGAAATGTATATTTACTAGCTTCATCAACGAAAGAAACCCAGTGGAAAAATGAACAAAATGGCATGCTGAGAGCATACAGAGCATAGACATGTCATACCAAACATCTATGAGTGCCTGGGCTTTCATCATCCAGTCTCAATAGATGCTTCAAGGCCTGCAGGAGAAAGAAATGGCAATGAATACACCAAATGTGAAGTTCAAGACATTACACAAAACCACTGAAGCCGAGACAGGCTTTCACTTATTCTAAAAGACAAACAACTGTTCCCAGCGAAAGCTAGAACTTGCGATCAAGACACCCTTGACATCGATGTTGGACCATGAATAGAAACTTGATGTCACCTTAATTTAGATGGTACAGTAACCTTTTTGGGATAATAGCAGAAAAAAGATCTACTCCTCAAAATCCTAGCTACGACTTAGAAGCCATTACCATGTCACCATACAAGATGTGCATTTACTCGGACAAACATAAAAATGAGCTCAAGAATCTGAAAAAGCAAACATTCACCTGCAAAGCCAGAAAAATTTTCCGCTTCCCCATGTAACTTCAAAAGAGAGCAAGTGCGTTTCCAAGGAATCAAATGAATTTTTCTGAAGCAACTTCAGATACTTGGGTAGCTTCTGTCAATGGCTCTTCCGCTTAAATCATTTTCATCATGAAATAATCTCGGTGCAAAGATCAAGTAATCCTTCTTGAATACCCGTTACAAAAGGAAACCAACCTGCAGCAGTTTTCCCCATTAGGATCAGGATCCACCGCTTAGCACGCTGCTTCCCTGATTAGGAAGCATTCCCAGCACTCGATTCTTTACTTTTGCTTTCTGCCTCCTAGGAATTTGGAAGAAGAAAATAATTGAATAGATTGCCAGATAATGATATTTCACACCGATGTAAAGTTAGCAAAAAAGAAAAAGAAAAAAAACTTACTTTCTTAGCTCGGGCTTCAGCCTTCCTCTGTTTTCGTCTTAGTTTCTTTTTTTGGCGAAGGGAGCAACTTTGCCATTTCCTCATCTTCCTCCGTTCCTGACTTAGGAGGAGAATCAAACAACTTTATATAGCATCTGCAATCACAAAAGAAAATGAATATCTTATTCAGAAAAGAAGCTATAAAAAGGCGTGATGCAAGCTAGCAAATCCTATGTAGACAGACAGCATAATCATGAGTAAGCTAAACAGCATGACCAACACCAATTATCTAGCATCTCCTACGAAAATGGGATTTAAGCATCAAAAGTCATGGGGAGACAAACGCCTTTCAACAAAGCGAAACAGCTGACTAAATAGGAGCCTGGTCTTTGCAAGAAGAATTTACTTAAAACTCGGACACAATAACTAAATCTTCAAACCCAAACAGCCAGCTTTACAACAGAAGTCTTCCCAAATGCAGCCTATACAAGCTTTTCAGAGTCCAAGTTTCAGTTATATCAAGAGATTGTGTCCTTCACAACCAAGGACCAAGGACCAAGGACCAAGGACCAAGGACCTGTTGAACAGAGTTCTAGGCCAGGTTATAAACATCCAGATGAAATGACTTTCTCTAAAGTCCTTATAAGGGTTGGTTAGCAGTACAAGTGTGTATTTCAATAATATGCTAGCTTAAGCTTTTTGCCAATGACTTGTACCGAGTTTGATGACAAATCATAACTCAAAACAGCTCCGGTTATGAAAATGATCATAAGCATCACCTGATGACAAGTCATTCTAATACTATAACCTGCTATCATTTTTTGCTCATGCCATACACACCTATCACATGGTGCAACTTCCCATCTGACAGTAAATACCAAAATCAACAAGCACTTTGAAACTTCCGCACGATGACAGGCCACAAAAAAGGATGGTACTAGAAGTAGCATCACCTGTTAGCTCTAGATGGAGCTTTATGGAAGTATGCATGTGAATGCAGACGATCTTGGAACTTCAACATCTCAACATAGGTTCGTAAAGTCATTTTACTTGGGGAATAAGAGCGAAAATCAAATTGGTCTTCTGTAATATAAGCATAATGCTTCTCCACAGCTAAAAAAAAAATCTTCAATGCTCGTCCCAGATCACCTTGCCGGAAGTAGCTCTCTCCAGAAGCAACTTCGAACCTTAACAAAATGGTTCCCAGAAATTAGTAGTATAACACGCAAACACCCAAATAGCATAGTACTAGAAAAAGTATCACCTGATAGCTCCAGATGCAGCTTTACGGAAGTATGCATGAGAATGCAAGCGATCTTGAAACTTCAACATTTCAACATAGGTTCATAAAGTCATTTTTCTTAGGCAATAGGAGTGAAAATCAAACTGGTCTTCTGTAATATCAGTATAATGTTTCTCCACCGCTAGATGTTTCTTTAATGCTCGTCCCAGTTCACCTTGACGGAATTACATCTCTCCCGAAGAAAGTTCATACCTTAACAAATGGTTCCCATAAATCAATAGCAAAACAAAATACAAATGGCATCTCAAAACAGTAAGCAGATATGCACAGATGCTCACCACATGCACTGCATGTCATGTAGATTGTTGTGCTGATCCCGGTCTTTTGTGAACAATACAGCATTTTTTTTCTGCTAAAGCCCATCCATAGAGAGAGAAAGCATTTCATATAGGAGGATATTGACAAAAAACAAATAAAAAAAAAAAAAGAAAGAAAGAAAGAAAGAAAGGAAAAAAAAAAAAAAAAAGTGCCACAACTAAAGGTAAAATTGTTGACTAGCAAGTATCATCATTCATAACTGATCCATTGACAACATAGAAGCTAATGATTTCCCAGATCATTACTACTAATAGAAGAACTATCCCTTATCACCAGATTTAGGATCACGACCTCCACACTATATAGTACTACTAAAAATGAACCTTATTGCGGGAGATAGAAATCAGCACGGTCCTCTTGCTCCACAGAATAATATTCAAAATCTAGGTGTAAGTAGTAGAGAAGGATAGGCCTGAACTAGGCTCCACTGTATGCATGAATCCTTCACATGATAAAACTCACAAACCTTGGCTGAATATAGATCAATGACTGTAGGTGTGTGCTGTATTGCTTCATCAATCTTTTCCAGGTCAATCTCATATTGTCCTCGTCTATCATAGTGCTGCATATAAGCAATTAATATTAGCCTGCCAGTGCAAAAATCCCATGGAAATGAAAAAGTACATCCATATGCTAGAGACAATAACCTGAGCTAACAGAAACAGAGTCCATATGAGTGTTGAAGGGGGCTCTCTATCCAGTCTACGATCAAGAAGAAAAGCACGACTTTCAAGCACCATTCTTTAGGCTACAAAATACAATCAATGTTGAGAACTCAACTTTTCAATTTTCATAGACGAACTTGACAGTTAATTAGCCACAGGACAAGTACAAATTAAGCATGCTACACTCCTCTCCTATCCTCTCCACTCCTCTCATGCTACACTCCACCAACAGAAAAAAAGATCTTTAAAAAATCGATCAAACCTGCATCATTACTCCTCTCCTAGGTCTTTTACTCAACTTATTTGGAAAAAAGAAATTTATTGCAGTAGAAAGTGACAAGAAATTTTACACCTGATTTTGGGCAAAGTGAATTCTACTTGCTGTTCAGACAAATAGAACAGGTAAAAATATCAACAGTCGTCCCACCCTCAAAACATCCACTATCAACCAATAGTCATGAGAACCTTGCAGCTATAAATAACGTATCATTGACTATTCCATACAACAGAATTCCCAGTACTCATTCTAAATAACCAGTCACAGCATTACCCAGTAAATCATTCAACCTCAAAGATGACAAATCTGGGAAACCTCTGAACAATATAATTTGCTTATTGATAGAGATTTCTTTTTGTTTCATTAACAGATACCACTATACCAGCCATGCATCTAGACGCTAATAGTCCACCAAAATATCAGGGTCGACGTCAAATGAACGTTGATTCTCATGATAAATGTTATGTAGAAGCACCTCATACTTGAATAATACAAAGCTATTAACATCAAGAAAAATACAAAGTTATCATCTTTTTCCTGAGAATAGGAAAATACTAATAGTGCCTCATGGGGGAACCGACAGGACACATGTCTTAAATACAAGCTGAGGGTGGTGGTTGAAATAACTAGGACAGATTTGAGTTTTTTTTTTTTTTTTTTTGGTTGTTGGGAAAGACGATAGATTGAGTTCTAAATTGCTTGCGGTCTGAAAGTTTAGGCCTGCTCGCGAGTGATGCAATTTATTTCGTGAATTTAATAATAAATTCTTAAAATATTAATTGAAATAAGACTTCATTCTTTTCTATTTAAATAAAATTGAATGGATATAAGATTTGAATGGATATAATATTTTTAGTTCAATAAATTTTTCTTTTTCATTTATTATACTACATTTTTTTACATTGTAGTCAATAATAGGAGTACTATTGTTTTTAAACATTCGAATTTCGAACACCAACTCGCAAGTTTCTCCTGTGGGCAAATTTTTCCACTTCCGAGAAATCAAACCATAGGTTAAAGCCGAAGGACAAAATGAAAGGAAATTACGGTGAATCCGTAGCTCCGAACCCCTGGTCAGGTTGCTTAGCTTTCAGCGCCGTCTTCAACTCGCGGCCTATATGTGT
>LIEC01006976.1:0-39865 GCA_001925005.1 Drosera capensis
GTGTGCTTCTTCAAGGATTTTCCGTTTAAGTTCCTCATTATTCGGAACACACAATCTTCCCTGAAATCTCAACGATCCATCTTCATGAATAATGAATCCCGGTGCCTTTCCATCTTGAATTCCTTGTCTGATTCGTTGTATCTGTTCATCACCCCCTTGAGCTTGCAAGATCTCCTCATGCAAGGTAGACTGGACTTGCATGTATCCTAGAAAACCTGTAGGAGGCTCGGAGACCACCGTAATGTTCAACTTACAGAAGTCTTCTAATAGCTTGTCTTGCGTAATCATCAACTCGTTAAGACTCTCATCTGTCCTTCTGGACTTACGGCTCAAAGCATCAGCTACAACATTAGCCTTGCCCGGATGGTACTGAATATCCAGGTTATAATCCTTCAATAACTCAAGCCATCTACGTTGCCTCATATTCAATTCCTTTTGAGTGAAGATATACTTCAAACTCTTGTGATCCGTATAGATCCGCGGGATTCTTGCATCATTCAAATATACCTTACCATATTTAAAATATTTACTTCCTTATTCAATTTATTTCAATTCAATTTATTTCGGGATATTACATATATGTATGCACCACACCATATAATTGAGCTAAGAACATCTTGCCTAGATCTCTGGACTCCCTTATAACTGTGGTCTTTGCCCCCCAAACCTCACCAAGTGATCTCATGAATTTTAGGTTGACTTCCTTATTATCAAAATTCTTTCCCAAAATCTTGAGATTATTGATGAGTATATTGAACCTCTCAAGGAAATTGGTTAAGTTATCATCCGATCTCATTGAAATCAGTTATACTACTGCATTAGAACATTTTTCTTATTCTCTCTGATTTCATTTATTCCTTCATTTCTGAGTAGTAAAGTATCTCATGCCTCCTTTGCAGTGGTTGTATGAACCATTATTTCAAATATGTCATCATCTAAAACTTTGAATATTTGATTTCTTGCCCTTCTATCCACCAATACTAGATCCCAATTCTCTCTTTTCCAATGTGATTTGGGCTTGTTTAATTCATTGCTTGTATCAACTGAATCTGGCATCGTTGGCATATATAGTGTATCAGTGATGATGTCATACATTCTTTCATCTATGGAATCCAAGTATGCAAGCATCCTCAGCTTCCAATGCTGGGAGCTCTTCACTGTTAGGACATTTTGGATAGTTTTGGAGGACATTATTTCAAATATGCCATCATCTAAAACTTTGAATATTTGATTTCTTGCCCTTCTATCCACCAATACTAGATCCCAATTCTCTCTTTTCCAATGTGATTTGGGCTTGTTTAATTCATTGCTTGTATCAACTGAATCTGGCATCGTTGGCATATATAGTGTATCAGTGATGATGTCATACATTCTTTCATTTATGGAATCCAAGTATGCAAGCATCCTCAGCTTCCAATGCTGGGAGCTCTCCACTGTTAGGACATTTTAGATAGTTTTGTAAGAGTCATATTTTCTTTACAAAACAACCTGTCAGTAACTTCTTTTCAAATTTGAATATAAAAATATGGCCTTTTTCTTTCAAAATCTGTTAGGTTTGGAAAGTTAAGCTCTGATACCGATTGTTAGGTTCGCAAGTTCAACCTAGAGGAGGGGGAGGGGTAAATACGTTGATTCAACTTATTTCAGTTGAATGCAGCGGATTTATTCCTTTGAACACTGACGTTCTTTGGAGATTACTAGGGTAGTCTATAGTAGAGTCTCAAACCATGTAAATTTATCTATGTTTTGGTGTAGTAATTAATTTCTAACAGTTCTAAAACATAAAGCAATGAAAGCAAATAAAGAAAAGGGATTCATACTGATTCAGACACTCGTTATGAACTACTAATCGAACGTTTAGTCCAGTTTTTCTTGGTGACCAGTTTAGTCAATCCAAGAAGTGAGTTTACCATCTTCTAATTTATGTCTTACAAGATAACTCTTTTTATACGATAGCTAACTTGTCAAAAAGTTAAGAACCTAGATCTTTGCACATATCCTTCATTGGACTCCGCTGCACCTTTTGTTCTTCTATACACACGAGTGAACCCTCTTTCTATTTTCTTCTCAATTTATCTCACTTCAGTAATATTTGAATCTTAGATTGTTTTGCAACCTTGCATTTGAATCTCTTTTTCAACAGCACT
Organism: Drosera capensis; assembly: GCA_001925005.1. Lineage (NCBI taxonomy): Eukaryota > Viridiplantae > Streptophyta > Magnoliopsida > Caryophyllales > Droseraceae > Drosera > Drosera capensis. The sequence continues at coordinate 2,148 of LIEC01006976.1, forward strand.
ACTCACTAACCTTTATCGATCCTCTTTTATAAACTAATGGAATGAACCCGTGACTTATGTACAGGATCACATGTGACAGCTGGTCATATGTGAACCTCAACTGATGTTGACAGCTCATCAGATCCTCGTATTGTCACACTCTAAACTTAAAATTTTCGATTTGACTGAACCTCAGACCTCAGACCCAACCTTAGCAACCATCCCTGCTGCACTCCACTTTGCTGAACCTTAGTCTACACTCAGTACTGTTGAGACCTCTTCTGCCCCCAATCCTTGCTGCAGCCTCATCTGTATCCAGATCTGATGCACTTCATGCACTGCAGTGTTGGTTATCGTCTGCAAGTTCAATCCTACATTCTGAAGCATTTGTAGGTCTTTTGTTGCCCATGCATATTTTAGTTGTTTACCTGTAATCCTTTGTAATAGTCTGTATTTGGTGGCCCATATAATGCTCTCCATCTGTGGTCATCTACTCTCCAGCATCTGACATAGATTGCAGCTACCAACCTAATTTTCATCATAAGCATACTAACAATATCATGGTTAATACTCCTAAGTTTTTTTCATCAATTTATATACAAGTGGAGGGATTGCACATTTTTATCAAGAACTTTTTGGTATCAATTTTGTTTTTTTAATCATATTTTCTCTTTTTTAAACGGATGAAACAGAAATAGAAAATCAAAAACGAGAAAAAATTGGTTTATGCTTTTGTTTTCTGTTTCATTAAAGTACAGTATTCAAGATTCTTTTTACAAAAAAATCATTTAATTTAAAAAATGATTTTGATTTTCATTACTGATTTTTTATTTTTAGCTTTGATTTTTTGATAGCAATACCAAACATTCCCTTACTATTCTGCATAGATTTGTTGTGGTTTGAACTTTGTTTTCCATAAAAGATTAGACTTTTTTCCTCAAAAAAATTCAGTTAAGTTGATATAATAGATTAGATATGAGATAGATTTTATTTCATAAAAGATTAGTTAATTGTTTTTTGAAAATTGTTAAATTTAATTAGATGATGTCCCACTAGACGTTAGATGACATACCACTGGAAGACTTAGTGTAATTATATATATATGGGAAAATCATCCGTGTTATAAATGACAGCATAGTGCCTGCTACAAATACTGTAGGTTAGCGATTTTATACTATAAATTGAAAAATCTATACACTAAGTTGATGAAGGTATATAATCAAATATTTAGTATATTTTATAACTAAAATCTAACTTGTATACATTCAATAAGTTACAGTAAAAAGTTTTCAACTTACAGCATAAATTTCTCAACTTACAATTTATAGTAGCTAGTACACAATCTTTTGCAGCACAACAATGCATCATATAAATAAATAAATAAATAAATAAATATTAGATAAAGCGTTTTACATCCCATCATGTATCAATCAGTGCAACTCCATCATTCTATCTAACAAGACAAAAAAGCAGGATATGCTAAACCATATTTGCTTAGGACCTGTTCGATATCGTTGTCGATTTTTGTTTTCTATTTTCATTTCATTAGCTGATGAAATAGAACTTTTTTGTATCACTTTTGTTTTTTTTTCCTATTTTTTTTTCTTAAATTGATGAAATAGAAATAGAAAATTAAACATAAAAAAAATGGGTTTATGTTTCTTTTTCCTATTTTATCAAAGTACAGTATTGAAGATTCTTTTTACAAAAAAAATCATTTAATTTAAAAAGAGATTTTGATTTTCGCTACTTATTTTTGTTTTTAGCTTTGGTTTCTTGATAGCAATACCAAACAACCCCTTACTATTTTATATAGATTTGTTATGTTTTGAACTTTTTTTCCTTAAAAGTTTATAGACTTTTTTCCTCATAAAAATTTAGTTGATATAGTAGATTAGATATGATAGAGATTTTTTTTCATAAAAGATTTTTTTTATATTCTTAAAATTAAATAGATGATGTCTCGTGGGATGCCAAATGACATACCGTCGAAAGACTTAATGTAATTATATATATATCGCGTTACACAAGTTTTTTTAATGATCATTTTATTTTTCCGTATGTTAAATAATAACGTTGTTTATGATCTATTATATGTCTAAGTATTAATTAAATTATATATTTTTATTTTGATTGCGATTTTATATATTATATGTTTTATTTTGATTTTATGTTTTATTAATGTTGTTTTATGTGTGTGTATAGTAGGATTCTTCTCAATGTTTTTTTTATAAGAATATGTATTGGCATCCCATGATTTGGTGTCCCATTTCTTGACGTGTCACAAAATGATTTTGTGTATTTATATATATAATAGATTGTCGTCTCATTTATTGACATACCATAAAATAATTTTATATATTTATATATATATTAGCAGATTGTGCGTATTTTATCGTTGATATTTTTTTTCATTGGTTATATTGTTGGATATTGGATATTAAAAGTATCATATATTTCATCTGTACCATATATCTTGAAATATGTACTTAAGTATATGTCTTTTTTCATATCAAATTATATAATCGTACTGTAATATGTATTAGTTTAAAATACGTATAATTAATATTTTATGATAAATTAAAAAAAATTATATTTGATCGTCGTTTTATACATACCAAATTTTATACCAATATCTTTATAAAATAAAAAAATAATAAAGAAAGTATTATAACATTAACCTTGAATATTTATTTTAATGTTGAAAAGACCAACATAACGTCATCCCGTCACATCAAAACAATGAGAGGATTGAATTCAGTACGAGTTCCGAACGAAATCTCTATTGATCCGGAGATTCCTATCCAGAAATTTAGAAATCAGTTATGACTCATTCACATCGTCTCCTCTTCTGTCCCCATCTCTCCTCATCTATCTTTGACGCACTCACAATATCCAACTCAGTGCCGTATCAATTAGGCCGTCTCCCTTCCCTTGTTGAATTCTCTTTCAAAATCTCATTCAAGATCTCATTAGTCCTCTATCGATTCCTTTTTTCAACACATCAATTAAACAGTAGTAAACAAATCAAATCTCAGCGTGCCCACTTCTCACTCTCCTTTGTTCTGCTCATTTTTCATCTTGTTGTCATTCTTGTTCTGCAAGATGGGATACGAGGAGGAGGAGAGTAGCATACCTACAAGGGGGGCAAACATGATGCCCAAATCCTCTTCCTCCACCATATTGAGATACAACTCCCCTTTAGTCCAAGTATCCCTCATCGGAGTCGTGTGCTTCTGCTGCCCGGGGATGTTCAACGCGCTGTCGGGCATGGGAGGAGGAGGTCAGGTGGACCACACCGCCGCCAACAACGCCAACACCGCTCTCTACACCACCTTCGCCCTCTTCGGCATTCTCGGCGGCGGCATCTACAACCTCCTCGGCCCCCGCCTCACCCTCCTCTCCGGCTGCTCCACCTACGTCCTCTACGCCGCCTCCTTCCTCGACTACAATCACCACCACTCCCAGACCTTCGTCGTCGTCGCCGGTGCCATCTTGGGTGTCGGCGCGGGACTCCTGTGGGCCGGTCAGGGCGCTATCATGACCTCCTATCCGACGACTAAACGAAAAGGGACTTATATTTCGATATTCTGGTGTATTTTCAATATGGGTGGTGTGATCGGTGGGTTGATCCCTTTTGTGCTGAATTATAACAGGGCTGAGGCTGCATCCGTCAATGATGGGACTTATATCGGCTTCATGTGTTTCATGGCTCTTGGCGCGATTTTATCGCTCGCTATCTTGCCTCCTAGCAAGGTGGTTAGGGATGATGGGACTTCGTGTACGCATATAAAGTATTCGAATGTGTCGACGGAGTTTGTGGAGATATTGAAGTTGTTTTTGAATTGGAAGATGTTGTTGATCGTCCCTGCTGCTTGGGGGAGTAACTTTTTTTATACGTATCAGTTTAATAATGTGAATGGGGAGTTGTTTAATTTGAGGACAAGAGGGTTCAACAATGTGTTCTATTGGGGCGCACAGATGGTCGGGTCTGCTGGGATTGGATACCTGATGGATTTCAGTTTCAAGAGTAGGAGGAAGAGAGGGTTGTTTGGGATTGCTGTTGTGGGTTTCCTAGGGACTCTGATTTGGGGTGGTGGGCTCGCGAATCAGCTTAGGTACTCCAGGGGCGATGAGAGTAAGATCGGGAAGCTGGATTTCAAGGACTCTGGTGCTGCTTATGCTGGTCCCTTTGTGTTGTATTTCAGTTTCGGACTGCTTGATGCTATGTTTCAGAGCATGGTTTACTGGGTCATAGGTTCCCTGGCTGATGATTCCGAGACTCTCAGCAGGTAATAACTATATCTTGCGACTTTGTTGATTGCTTGCTTGTGTCAATTTTGGTCACTGGATGGACATAGTGGCACGAGTCTAAAATCATGACAAAAGTAATGTACCCTTTGGTGGTTGTATCCATCGTTTGATTGTGAAGAGGCATGAGATATGTTTCAGCTTCTGCTGAATCTACAATCATTGGATTTCAATTGAACCAAAGAAAAAGCTTGGATTTGGATACAGATACTCATTGTTCTACCCATCTCTAGGAAGCAATTGTGGGTGTGATCAACAGTTCTGTGAATAATTTTGAGTCAAAAGGATATCCTGGTTTTATGCAATCATTTAAAGATTTTTATTGTGTGTGTGTGTGAATGTTGCAGGTATAGTGGATTCTACAAGGGGGTGCAAAGTGCAGGGGCAGTAGTTGCTTCGCAAATCGATGTGCACAGTGTCTCTTTCTTGAATCAGCTAATTATTAACTGGGTTCTTACAACTATAAGCTACCCCATACTGCTTCTTCTTGTTATGTTGGCTGTCAAAGATGAGAATGAGACTCAAGAGCAAGCTCAGAATGAGGCTCTGTTCTAGTAAAGGTGTCTCATTTGCTTCTGGTGTCATAATTGGTTTACGTGGAGAATTGTTAGGTAGTTTAACTTACCGAATTGGTACAAGTTAAGCATACACTGCGACTCCGCAACTTTCTGTTGTTCAAGGCAACACAATATCGTGCGATTGAGGGGGAATTCATAAATACAGAAATCACTTTGCAACTTATGTTTACATCCTAGACAAAGCCTGTGGTGAATTGCAGCACACAGTAGGCATGCTGTCGTAAATGTTATTTGGAGAATAATTTTCATATGTTATTGAAGTCAATTCTTCCCTCTGGACATGTTTGTTTTCCGTAGTTCTTTCTCAGTGAAATAAGCTATTTGTAGATTTTTGTCTACCTCTGATGTGTTAGCAGTAGCCCTAGTCAAAATGAAGTTTTAAAGCTGAAATAAAGAATGCTGTGCGTGAATGATGAGATGAAGGAAGATACTTGCCAGGGGTCTTAGCTTCCTACTTAGTGTGGAGGTTACTTTCTTGAACATAGCATAACAATCCGTATTCTGATATGATTTAGAAAGATATAGATGTAACAACCATGTCATCGATAGTCATTTCAATGGAACCAGTCATTCATATAATCAAGACGCTTTATGTTAATAGTATACACGCAAGTCAAAACGCTCATGAAAATATCATGAGTCAAAAATTAAGGTAAGTCAGCACGACGATGCTTGTTGAAAGCTTGTCGATATCAAGTGGCACACGACCAAAGCTGACTAACCTAAGCAAATAAAACCTTATCCGCACGTGTCGTCCTCTCATTATCGACGTCTATGACAAGACCGTTACATGTCAAACCGTGAGCGAGAACGTGACACCTCAAGCGCATGTGTCGTCCCCTCGTCATTGGCGCCTGTGACAAGACAGTACCAAAATTTCTATAAATAGGGCAAGTTTAGGGTTAAGAAAGAGAAGGTCAAGACGTTGCATGTCAAGCCGTGAATGAGAGTGTGACACCTCAAGCACACGTGTCGTCCCCTCGTCGTCGACGCCTCTGACAAGGAAGTACCAAAATTTCTATAAATAGGGCAAGTTTAGAGTTAAGAAAGAGAAATAATAAACACCTAAAGTAGTTTTAAGGGATAGAAAATAAGAAGGCGAGGCGTGGGCTAAGTAAGCACGATGAGGTCGGTGACAAGCAAATTAAGGAGGCGTAATATCTTAAGACAAGAACAATGCAAGCGTAATTAAGGCAACTATATGGATGATTGTGTAATAAATGGTTCAAGTTCATGGTTAGCTTTTAAACGTGGCTTAAGTAATTCAACCAGCCCTAAACGATTCATGAAAATTATGTCTTTGTGCCTGCAAAAGTCGTGCTTTGTATTTCATTATGACATGTTTTTAAGCATCAACATATATGCTTATCAAGTCAAGTTTAAATCAAAGATCTTTTAATAAACTGTTTTGCGAGTTAAGTAAGTCAAATGAGTAAAATCCCGATCAAGTTATCAATGACGTACGTCGGTGGGTCTATGATGATCTTAGGCGCATCGAACCAAGATAATGCTTAACAAAGCAAATCAAGTTATAAGAACTCACACACATGTTTGCTTTATGTTTTAAATGCCAAGTCTCTTTATTCCCATATGAGTTGATTATGGCAATGAGCAAACAAGTGTTCTAAGAATGCCATTTTATATACTTCCGTTACACTATTTAAGTAACGATTTTATCGTACATGATTCTCTTTGATGTAAACTTGTCTCTTTTACGTGTCATAGTATAGTTATTGAGGCCTTTCCTCATTTTCTTCATGTATCCCATAATTTCAGATAGTCATGGGAATCAGGAAAACCATGAGTAGCGAGTGAATGTAGTATCATGTTTTTTATGATTTGTCATGTAAATAAACTCAACTTTCTGTACTTTTTTCATGTGATGTAATAAAAGTTGATGCTTCTATTACTCCTACTCATTTGTAATATTGTTTATCATATTACAAGAGCCTTTCGATTCAATCTCGAACTTGAGATTGGGTCATGGCGGTGATACGTACCACCCCAAGGTGGGGCGTTATAGTAGATGTGCATGATACCATGTAATCCTAATTACAAAGCAAGAATCCTCTTGTCCATGGGCCTGCGGTAGTGAACATCCTTGCTAAGGAGTAGCTAATGAATTGGTAGCTTGTTTCGTTTCTCTATTTTAAGGGTATCTATTAGACGAGAACTGGTAGTATATCTCTAAATATTTGTTTTCGATAGTTGTTTATCTGTAAATATTACAACATCTATGTGTTCGCTGTTATGATTTCATGATTTCTGAAGGAACTAAATCAGGGAGTTTTTATGGAGCATTCTTGTATTAGAAAGAGTAAATGCTGTTGTGGCCTATTTTCATTCTTCCTCAGCTCCCGAGGCTTGTCAATTTTTCCTGCATTTCCTGGTTGGTTATATGCTATGGCTTGAAGTTTCTGCTGAATATATATTGTGCTCACTTCTTGAAGATGTTCTTTATGTGGAAGATCAATGTCGAAAATGCTTCTATGGATGCCGACTATGAGTACTCGGTAATTGTTTCTAAAGCATGGACTCCTGAACCAGGCTAACAATTAAGTACAAAGTTTTTAAAATATGCAATAGTATAGTAATGCAAGTAATATTGGAGTTACAGATGAAGAATCCAAAACAAAGAGTTCTCTTTTTTCTCTCACGAAGGTTTCTCGTTACATCTTTCGAAAGGTTACCTGAGTTTGTGCACTTTAGCGCTTTACATCTTTCTATGGGACTATGCATTGTTTTGCTTACAACAAATCTGCAGAAACCTCATTACAAAGTAACAAGAGGTGTGTAGCTTTTGTCATCGGACTTTTGTGCCCCACTTGCTACGGCGGTCGTGGTAGTTTCAGGAACTGCTACTCCCTCCTTGGATACCACTTCCTCCTTCGCTACCACTTCCTCCTTGGCTACCACTGGCTCCTCGGCTACCATTTCCTCGGGCTCAGGTTTCTTTTCTAGCTCTGCAGGGGGGACAACAGGGGCTACAACAGCTTCAGGTTTGGCCTCTTCATAGGGTTTGGTTTCTTCGGTTTTGGTTTCGACAGCGGGCTCTTCAGCAAGTTTTGATTCCTCAGTGGGCTCTTTTTGTTGGGAGCAGGTTCAGTTTCTATGTGAAGAATATCCGTGAGTTATTATTTGAAAGATTTTCTCATTGGGAAAATAAAGATGATTATGATTTGGTTATATCTTCATAGGTATTAAAATCTTTTTAAAATCGGAAAAATATTTTTGTGGTGTGATCCAATAGTTTTTGTGGCGAGGAATTAGGAGAAGATAGTTTAGAAAAACTCGGGCGATTGAGATTGACGAGTTTGTTATTTGATCTTCTATTTTTGCAAAAGATTAGATAGACGAAGGATGTGATTTTTCTCTATTTTCTTAGTAAAATCTTATAAGGTTGGAGACCGAACATCCCATTTTTTCCCTTTTCTGGTTTCCCACGTAAAATCTTTGTGTCATCTTGATTTTATCTTCATTAATTTAAGGATTGGTGCTCCACAATTTTTTACAATCCCAACAATGGGTATGAGAGGAGAGGTTATTTGTTTTTGATTGTCAGGCAAGAAGAAAAAAAAAAAAAACAGATCTGCGTCGCCGCCACTGCTCGCAGCCACCAGATCGCCGCCATCCGCCACAGTCCAATTGTCGAAGCCACCCAACATCGCCCGACGACAACCACGCCATCTACGGTCACAGTCGTCGTTGTCTCCTTCGTCGCTGCCTCAATCCACCAGCTCATCGTTGCTTTCCCCCTTTTCGAGCATCGTCAATCAAGAACGTAATCCTGCCTCGGTCGGCGTCGTAGTTTGAGAATATATTTCTAGAGAGATTGAACCCCGGATCCACCGCATAGCCCCGACACCGCTAGGGGCAGATCGAACTCCGTCCTCACTGCCCTCTCTTCTCAGTTGCCAAGATCCGTGCTTCGAACCTTTACGGGACACCACCAAGATCCGCAGACGCCACTGTAGCAACACCACCACCATTGTTGTCTTCTCCGTCGAGCGTCGCCATAACCAGGAACACCACCTCTATCACCGACGGCGTGAATCTGAGTCTGCAATGCCTTCATCGTTTGCTTCATGAGTATTTTTCTGCCTGATTTTGTTGTGTGCAGTCTTTGACTCCGATGACTTCGGTGCTGTGGATTGTTGTCGGAATCTCTTGAATCTTTGGCGAGAGCCGTTTCAGGTTGCACGAAGCGTTCTTGCTTTGCAGCTGATTACCAAGATTTGGTTTTGGTTTATTTGGTGAAGAAGAACAAGTTTTTATTACCAAGGAAGATGTTAAAGTAGCGAGCTTTCACTTGAGTGAGTTACGATTGTTGGTAATCACCTCATAGATCTATTGCACTTTGATAGCAATTGGTTTTGCAATTTGTTTGTGAAAGAGGTTGTGCAGATAGATTCCTTGATAATTGAAGATGGAAATAAAATCGGACAGTATGGTGAATCTCAACGGTATCAATTATCATACCTAGGGAAATAAGATGAAAGATCTGATTTTCGTCAAGAATATGCATCTACCAGTATTTGTTGTGGCAAAGCCGCAGGACCAGGCCTTGGAAATTTGGGCTTTCGAGCATCAGCAAGTGTGTGGATACATTCGTCAATGGGTAGATGACAATGTTTACAACCATATTGCAAATGAGGAGAATGCACAACATTGTGGGAAAAACTTGAATCTTTGTGTGCCAAGAAGACTGGTATGAACAAACTATTCTTAATGAGGAAGAAGATGAGTCTAAGATACCGAGATGACACTTTATTTCAGATCATGTCAATGAATTTCAAGGCATGATGGACCAACTATCGACGATGGGAGTCTAATCCTAGGATGAGATTCAGGGACTTTGGTTGCTATGAACTCTACCTAATTCGTGGAAAACAGTTATATCTTTGACAGCATCAGCACCCAATGGGATCATTACATTGTAGGTAGCCAAGAGTGAGGTTCTGAACGAAGAGATGCTAACAAAATCATAAGGCACTGCTTCTTCGTCTTGAACACACTCTGAAGTTCGTTTTACTGAGTCCCGAGGGAGAAGCCAGCGTAAAGGTCAGAGTGCTAACAGGAGTAAGAGCAGAGGAAAGTCCAAAGGTTGCTATCAGAATATCGAGTGTTATTATTGTCACAACCGAGAAAAGTTTGGAGGAGAAACATCAGGTGCAGTGTCTACGAATGGAGATGATATCATCATTATTGGTGATGAGGTGATAGCAACATTCGCCTCTGATGACAGCAGCTGGATTGTTGATTCCGGGGCTTCAGTACATGTGTCTCATAACAAGGCACTCTTTGCCACATACATAACAGGAGACTGTGGAGTGTTAAGAATAGGTAATGGGGACGTGTCCAAGGTGATAGGCATGTGAGATGTGCATTTGAGAACTAGCACTGGTGGTTTGCTTGTGCTTAAAGACGTACGTCACGTACTTGACATTAAGTTTAATTTGAAGTAGGTAGCAAGGCTGGATGATGAGGACTTCGTTAGCCTCTTTGGGAATGGTCTGTGGAAACTCAGCATCGACGCTATGGTGAGTGCTTGTAGGAGTAAGAGAGGTAATCTTTATTATATGGAGGGGAGTGCAATAGGTGTTCAAGGAAATATAGTCTGAGATTTTGTATCGACTGGCTTATGGCATAGACGCCTCTGTCATATGAGTGAGAAAGGAATGGGATGCTTGACGAAGAAGGGAATTCTTCCAGAGCTCAAGCACGGCAAGTTAGAGGCATGTCCACATTGTTTGGCTGGGAAGTAGAACCGAGTTTCATTCCAAAGCCTTCCTCCTTCAAGGAAGACAGATTTATTAGAGTTGGTTCATTCAAATGTGTGTGGACCATTGAAGGAGGGTCCTCTTATTTTGTGACCTTTATTGATGATCATTCCAAAAAGCTTTGGGTCTATACTCTAAAAACCAAAGATCAAGTGCTCTTGGTGTTCAAGGAGTTTCATGTATTGGTTTGAAGGCAAACCGAAAAGAAACTCAAATGAAGAGGAGCCTTTTACTTTGTGACCTTTATTGATGATCATTCCAAAAAGGTTTAGGTCTATACTCTAAAGACCAAAGATTGTGTGCTTTTGGTGTTCAAGGAGTTTCATGTATTGGTTGAAAGACAAACTGGAAAGAAACTCAAATACGTACGCTCCGAAAAAATGGAGGCGAATATGTGAGTCCTTTTGATGCTTACTGCAAGGAGCAAGGAATTCGACATCAGACGAGTCCTCCGAAGACGCATCAGCTTAATGGCATTACAGAAAGGATGAATAGTAAGCTGATGGAGAGAGTGCGGTGTTTGCTTTCAGAAGCAAAGTTACCAGCTATGTTTTGGGGTGAGAAGTTCAGCGTTATCAACCTATCTCCGAGTTCAGCGTTGCAGGGTGATGTACCAGATAAGGTTTGGTATGGTAAGGAGCCTTCCTACAGTCACGTGCGAGTTTTTGGATGTAAAGTCTTTGTCCATGTATTGAAGGATGAAAGATCCAAAATTAACACGAAGACAAAGCAGTGTGTCTTTATGTTACGGTCAGGACGAGTTAGGCTACAAACTATTTGATCCGGTGAAGCAGAAGCTTATGATGAGTCAAGATGTTGTCTTCTGGGAAAATCAAACGATAGAAGAGTTTAAAAAAATCAAGATGTTTGAAGAGAAGATTAAGGAATTGATTGATTCAGAGTCGATGTGTCCAAGCACTGCATATGAGCCAGATCAGGTATTGGAGTCAGTACATGTTGATGCTTCGAATCTTGATCCAGTTGGTAGTCAAGAAGATATTCAGGAGAATGATGCAATAGAGCCTGAAGTTGAAGCAGTTGATGGTCAGCAAGAAGCACCAATTTTTATACCTTGAAGATCAAACAAGACGAGTCATCCGTCTACTAGATACTCCACTAGTGAGTATGTGCTCCTGGTCGATGAGGATGAACCCGAAAATTTTGACGAAGCAATAGAAGATGAGTGCAAAAATGAGTGGATGAGAGCAATGAAAAATAAGATGAATTCTTTGCATGTCAATCACATGTATGATTTGGTGCGGTTGTCAAAAGACAAGAGGGTCCTGAAAAATCGGTGGATATTAAGAAAAAATCAAACTGATAAAGCTGCTTGTCCACTTTATAAGGCTAGATTGGTAGTTAAGGGCTACAGTCAACAGAAAGGAGTAGATTTTGATGAAATTTTTTCTCCAGTTGTGAAGATTCTCCAGTTGTGAAGATGTCTTCAATTCGTACTATTTTAGGTCTGACACCACGACTTGATTTAGAAGTCGAACAGATGGATGTGAAGACAGATTTTCTTCATGGTGATTTAGAGGAAGAGTTATATATGGAGTAGCCTGAAGGTTTCATGATGAAAGGCAAAGAGAGTTATGTGTAGACTTGAAAAAAGTTTATATGGTTTGAAGCAAATTCTGAAACAGTGGTACAAAACGTTTGAGTCACTGATGATGTTTGCAGGGGGAGCTGTGGCATGACAGTCCAACTTACAGAAGTGTGTTACCCTATCTACAAAGGAGGTCGGGCATAGAAAAATCATACAGATGAAAATGGAGGTGATATGTTGACAAAAAATTTGTCAAGAGAAAAGTTTGAATATTGTGGAGAGATTGTCGGAATGACGATATTCTCCACTTGAGCGGGTTCCCTTTCTATGTGGAGAATATCTGTGGGTTATTATTTGAAACATTTTCTCATTGGGAAAATAAAGCTGATTATGATCCAATGTATATATAAAACGGGTGTGATCCAATAGTTTTGTGGCGAGGAATTATGAGAAGATAGTTTAGAAAAACTTGGGCGATTTAAGATTGACGAGTTTGTTGTTTGATCTTCTATTTTTGCAGAAGATTAAATAGACAAAGGGTGTAATTTTTCTCTATTTTCTTAGTGAAATCTTCTAGGGTTGGAGACCGAACATCCCATGGTTTTTTTCTTTCTCGGGTTTTCCACGTAAAAATCTTTACGTCATTTTGATTTTGTTTTCATTAATTTAAGGATTGGTATTCGCAATTTTACACAATCCCAACACTTCTTTCTTGGTCGCCTCAGCTTGCTCAGATAGCTCTACCAAGGGCTCTTCCTTTTTGATCTCACCTCCATTGTTCTCCTGCTAATAATAAGTACATTTTTTAAGGGGCGAAAAAAAAAACATTATGATATGAAGTAGGGGATGCATAGATTGGAAACCTGTGCAATGCTTTCGGATTCGGGCTTCCCGACATGGGTAGGAGCCACTTCAGGAGCGACATCGGTCTCCATGGTGTTGGGTTTGATCGCACAACCTCCCATGATGAGATCAAGGATGAATTGGGATGATCAGCGAGACAACCGAGGTGGGGGAAGAGTCCTACTGAGAATGTTGTTATTGTTGTTGTCTGCAAACCAACCAGTGAGGCTAATATGAGAAGAAAGAAGCCGAGTGCTTATGAAAAGGACCCGAGGTTCAACTTCTGTTCCTTTATTTAGGACATGCTGAGTTTTGGCTAGTTTGTTTCTGTGGCTGATCTTGCTCGTTAGACATTTGTCAACAGATTGAAAGAGTATTATTCTAAGGGCCTAAGGTTTCCCGGAAATTTTGAACGGTGCAGTTAGTTATAAGGTGTTGATGCAAAAAGGTGGATAATTTCCGTGGTTATGAAGCTGTGTTGCAGACTTGCAATATCATTAACCTTTTTCCTGCTGGCTTTCCACTAATCAAGTCATCAATTCTAATATAGGCTACAACTTACGCGTTTGCTTGACAAATGTGCTGGTCAAGGTCAAGGGTGGAGCGAGGATTTTAGACTAAGGCCGGCCGGGACAAAAGTTGTTTTCAAGTCTCAGACATCCTTTATTTATTCTATGTTATAAAAATCATCAATATGAACAATTAAATCTTCAGATGAATTAAATTTGTTCTTATAAAAGAGATTCAATAGAAGGGAAACAATTGAAAACAATTGCATTTGAAGAAAGAAAAAATCGAAACTAAATTGGAAATGCTATTAGAAATAAGATTGAGATTTAAGTAGAAAGAAAACAATCCATACACAAAAAAGAATGAATGTAAATATAATCGAAAAAAAAAGACAATGACTTTCTCAAAATCAATAAAAAGAAAAATGGAAAGGAACTTGCTAAAAAAATATGGATTGCCAAAAAAAAAAAAAAAAGGATAGAAAAAAAGAAAAAACAAAAACAAAAAAAGGTGTAAATGTATTTTAATCTGGTTTGAGACTTGTACTTCATATTTTAAATTCTTAGTTCATTGAAAACAAATAGTCATCCTACAAGAGCATTAGCTATGCATTCTCCAAACGATTTCTATGCTAGAGGCATTTTAAGAAAGACAGTTATATTTTGGTGATGAATAATGTAAAATTGTTAAAATTTGATAATGTTGTTCCAATGCTAAAATTTGACCCTAGGTTACACTTCGTCAATATCATTTGATGAATGGTGAGGACGTTGTCACATAATTTATACTGATTCTTTTTTTTTTTCTTTCATTTAGAGTTTGTAATCAATCTCTTTGGTTTGGAAGAATAACTATTGCTATTTTCATTACCAATATAACAAGGAATATAGCAAAAGTTAAAGTTTGCCTATTAAAAACACTCCATTGGAGTGAAATAAATTGACAATTCGTTATATGCCATTTCAAATAGGCAGTCCATTGGACCTGCTTTGACTGTGGGGAATTTGGCCAAAAAAAAAAAAGCAGTATTCTCAATCCCTAATTCTATACAATTCTCTATCTCTCGCTTCATTGTCCCTTTCTAGAGAATCAAAAAACACATTCCCTATATAAAATGTACTATATATTTTCAAGTTATATAAAGAAATTGCTATTTTAGACTAAGAATTATTAATTTTAAAAAATTTAATAAAATGAAATGAAAAATAAATAAAACATTCCTTATATAAAAATGTAATATACATTTTCAAGTTATTAAAAAAATTTCTATTTAAAACTAATAATTGTTAATTCAAAAAGAAAAAGAGAAAAAAATGTGATACAACTTTGGAGACTTATTTCGAAAAAGATACCCTATAAGAATTTTAATTTCCAAAAGATATCATTTTTAAAATTTATTCTCACAAAATATCAGGATATCACTTGACGTAATAGTATTTAAAATACAAAGGATATTCTTTGTTGTGTATTGTTCTCATCAGAATATTACAATCATGGGATGACAACGTCTCCAATATAAGATGATGAATACCATATCGTCTATTGAACCTCCAATATTGTGTGTTCATCACCGTTCTTGCTTCGCAATGTGTATCTATTATAATCTTACACTCAGGAGATAATAGCGTCTCCAACACAAGCGGATGAACAGCATACCCCTAATGGAACCTCCAACGTTTCAATGTCGATGTCATGTTTCGGCACCAACATTAAAGCGCTTTCATAACAAGAGTAAATATGATTATTACTTCAGCATCATACTCCGCATAATCTCACTCATATATAAGAGACAACGACGTTTCCAACACAAGATGATGAACAAACATACCACCTATGAACCTCCAACTTTTCAATGTTGATGCGCACCAACATTACATCACTTCGCAACAAGATAGCACGTAAAACCTATCAAAAAAGAGAAAATAGCTACAATTAGAAAAGGATATGTTAAGTCCCCATCACAAGAACTACTCCAGAGAGGGGTGAGGGGGATTGAGTAGTTAATGTCCCATAAACTGATATTTTATCCAGGATCAGTCTTATGAAGAGACGATTCTTGCATTTTCATTTTTGGGTTTTCTATAAATTTCTAAGTGATCAATGAAAAATAAAACAATGCAGAAAATATAAACAACACCAGATTTATAATGGTTCATCTCCAACTTGACCAACGATTTATATCCACCATTCACACATAATAATAACACTATGTAAACCATTTTACAAGTACATCATTTGCTCTCTTGCTCACAGTTAACCAAACTACGAGGCTTTCACTACATAAAAAAAGACTAATAACGATCGAATTTGAAACGGTTGTAATTTTATTGATTGAAACTGTCGTAATTTATGGTACATTAACTACTCAATCCCCCTCATTGTCGTAGTAATGTAGATGATATTATCTGGTCTGCACTAGAGATTTACAACTCCTTGAGTCTTTATCTCGAGTTAGGCTGTGATAATTTGTTAAAAGCAATTCTAAGTATCAGTATAATGAAAGCAATAAGTGGACACAATATTTATACTGGTACAGACACTCGATATCAAATGATGATCTAGAGCTTAATCCAGTCTTCCCTTGATGACTAGTGTAGTCAATCCAAGAGGTGAGTATCACTATCTTCTTGTTTTTGTTTACAAGAAACTTTCCTTTTACAAGTTATCCAACTCGTATGAAAAGCAAAGAACCTAGAGACTTTGCACAGATCTGAACTCTAGACTCTGCTGCAAGATTTTGTTCTTCAATAGACTAGTAACACTTTCGATTGTATCTTCATGACTTGACTTTCTTGAGTAATCTTTTTGTTGCTAGATTGCTTTGCACTCTTTGCTTTTCAATCAACATTCAACAACAGCACCACTCAATAAGCCTCATCGGTTCCCTTTTAAAGGCTCAAGGAACGAACCCTCGTAGACAGTGCACTGTTCCTGGCAATTCACTCATGTCCTCCACCATCTCGTTTCTGATGCTGGCAGTCCATAACCACAAAATCCGTGCCGTTGCTACTTTAACTCAAATCCTCGCTTGACTCACTTCATACCTCTGACCCAACCTTGGCAATCACCTTTGCTGTAGTCCAGTCTGCTGCAACTCCTGATCCGCACATAGTCTTTGCCACAACCCTAGTCTGCATCCTATTCTGTAACCCTAGTCTGCATCCAGTCTCTGTTGCAACTCTTGTCTACACTCAGATCTGACTCAGTTTATGTCTTACAATGTTGGTCCTCGTCTGCAAGCTCAGTCCTTCATCCTGAAGCCTTTGAGTTCCTTTGTTGCTTATGTATGCACTAGTTGTTCAACCAATGTCTTCTGTAGTAGTCTGCATCTGGTGGCTTGCACGATCTCAATTCATCTGCAGTCGTCTGCTCTCTGACATCAAACCTAGACTGCAACTCCCTACTTGACATCTAGCATAAACATACAAACTACATTATAACTAATACATCTAAGTTTTGTTACATCAATTTCTATATAAATGAAGGGATTGCACATTCCTATCAGACACTCTTCAGAAAAACTAAAGTCCATTCAACAATATGTTTTCACAATCTTCCTCTTTTGGTATGGTGCAAACAAGGGCAGACCCACCGTCTGTTGGATTTCCACAAGGATTGCTATATTGTGGCACATCTGACATACAAACGAAACCTCAAACAACAGCCTAAGGAACCGAAACAAGCTCTTCAAGAAGTCCAAATAATTTCAGTTCAGGAAAGACCATCATCTACTACAAGAACAATAGTAAATAAGGCACCGTCTGCATATCAAGAATCCTTTCTTTCAGAAATTACAGTAGAATACAGACTTTGCCAACTCGATCAAGAAGTCTACCATATGCATGAATGGACAAAGGAGGTATTTCATAAACTTCTTT
Organism: Drosera capensis; assembly: GCA_001925005.1. Lineage (NCBI taxonomy): Eukaryota > Viridiplantae > Streptophyta > Magnoliopsida > Caryophyllales > Droseraceae > Drosera > Drosera capensis. Next base: position 19,573 of record LIEC01006976.1, read on the forward strand.
GACAGTCTGTAACCAATTACCGGAGACTTGGAAGCTAAAAAGCAAACCAAAACAAAAAGCTTTGTAGGCTTCCAAGCATCACTCTCAAACTTGGTAGAAGAACTCATCGACCAAATGCAAAGAGCCAATGCCATGAACATCAACAATACCGACTCAGCTCATCAAATCTCAATAAATTCAGGGGACAACACTGTACTGATCTATGAAAAATTCAAAAAGCCCTGTAGACCACTCAACAGCAGCTGACTAAACACATCCGCAACAATGATAGAAGATTAGGATTGCTAGAAAAGAAACTTCAAATAGAAACAGCCAAGACAACAGTTGCTGAGTAGAACACCTTCTCCGAACTAAGAGCAATGCGAATTGCTATTGAAGCCCTCACAACTACCCTGAATACTAAGAAAAAGGGGGAGAAGAGGACTAATGAAAAGACTATAGCAAAGGAGTCTACAGTAGAGAAAGAGACTCTAGAGAAATCTACAACAAAGGAGTCTCCAGTAAAGGGCAGAATTATAGAACATCTGAAAAGAAGACATACAGCTCTGGACCAGAGAAGACTGGGATCTAGAGATGGTTGGGAGAAAAGCTCTAAATCAAATCTTCAAATCTCTAGATGACAGCATGTTCGAAATTGTGGTTCATACCAAGACAGCAAATGAAGCATAGGAAGCTCTAATGCTAAGAAACGAAGGAACTAATGAGATCAGAGAGAACAAGAAGAATGCATTGATACAACAATACGAGCTGGTCTCAATGAGGTCTAATGAAGATCTGACAATCTTCTTTGAAAGGTTCAATTTTCTCATCAATAATCTCAAAACCTTGGGAAAGACTTTCGAAAATAAGGAAGTCAATCTTAAGTTTGTAAAATCTCTTGGAGAGATCTGGAACACAAAGATAACTGCAATAAGAGAATCCAAAGATCTAACACAGATATCCCTGGCTACTCTTTATGGTGTTCTGCACACCTACAATCTTGAAGTTGAGCAGAAGAAGTAGATTGATAACGCAAGAAAGAAAACCTTGGCCTTCAAAGCTCAAGAAAAAGTTTTAAAATCCATGGCAGAAGAGGAGAACAGTGACACATAGCCTTCAAAGCTCAAGAAAGAGTTTTAAAATCCATGACAAAAGAAGAGAACAGTGATACCTCATCTGCAAGTGAAGAAGATCTATCAGAAGAACTGACACTAATGGGGAAGAAGTTCGAAAAGCTTATCAAAAAGAAAACCTTCAAAAAGAACTTTTCCAAAAAAAACCAAAGATGCAGACAATGAAATCTGCTACAACTGTGGCAAACCAGGTCACTTTGCTGCTCAGTGCAGACGACCAACTCAAGACTCGTCTGCAGCAAGGTTTAAAAAGGACCACAACAAAGTCACCCCTGGGAAGAAGGAAAGAAGCAAGGTATATGCAACAAAGACATGGAGCGATACAGACTCTGATGATGAAGATATCATGTCAAATGCTCAGCTATGCCTCATGGAAAAAGAAGAAGAACAAAAACAGGTATTTGATCTTTCTGACTCAGAAGCTACTACAAAGGAATTGAAGGAGACACTTCAAGAAAACTCTGAAAGCTTTATTTCTCTTCTAAAAGAAAATAAGAAAAATCTTAAGCAAATTGCAACTCTCAGGGAGAAATGCGATTTAAATGAAGAGACTAAAAATAGTCTAATCAATGCTAAAGAAAAACTGAAAGAAGCTGATGAAAAAGTGAAACTTCTCAATACAGTGGTGGAAACACTTACCTTGAGAAACACTGAGCTTCAAAAGCAGGTAGATGCCTGGAATGGCAAGACCTTAGATCTACAAAAATTAATCAATATAGGTCAATCCTCCCATGATAAAACTGGGATAGGATACAATGATTGGTTAAATAATAATAAGGATAAAAAAGTAATCATCAAGAAAGACAAGCAGACCAATCCAAAGTCCTGCAGAAAAAATATATATCTACTGCAGTAGAGGTGCAGACGAAGAAAGCCTATACTGCAGAATATGTGTATAAGAGTCAACACTCTACTGCAAAAACCATGCAAAGTAGAAATAACTCAGCTGCACCAGCAATTCTGAAAAGGAACAATATTCTCAAGAGATCTGTAATGAAAAATAAGATCCCTACTGCTCAGCCTCAAAAGAGCTGAAACAGACTATATGCATATATGAATAGTAAGAAGAGAGTAAGAAACTCTCAAATACAATTTAGAGAAGGACCCCATGAATCTCAACATACACCCAACTACTCAGTATGGAATAACTCCTTGAGATCAATATGGAGAAAACCATACCCGATACACACATGCTCATGTCAAGAGCAGCATACCAGGTGGAGCATACCACTGAAAAGCATAAGACCAAAGGTCTACTGCTTTACCTGTGGCAAACTTGGCCACAAATCACTTGAATGCTGGAACACACATAAAAAGATAGTTCAAGTATAGGTTTCAAAAACTAACCAATAAGGATCCAGACGAGTGGGTACCATGTACAAAGTTCTTTATGTTTTCATTATAGGAAAAGAAAAAAGGGATATGATACTTGGACAGTGGATGCTCAGGACATATGACTGGAGACAAATCCAATCTTAAGAATTTCAGAAAAGAGCAAGAACCTCTTGTCATATTTGGAGGAGGAAAAACAGGTATAACTAAAGGTTATGGAACCCTTGGTACATGTTCTTTAATCTTTAGAGATGTTGCTTATGTCAAGGACTTAGAACAAAACCTACTATCCATTAGTCAGTTATGTGATAAGAACTATGATGTGTCATTTACTCATAATACATGTCAGGTAATAAATAAAATGACAAAAGAAGTCAAATTACTAGAAATTGGAAAAGGGAATATATATGCAGTAGATTTCGACTCCTCACAGTCAGAACAAATTACTATTACTTGTTTCTATACTAAAGAAGCTGAAAATATAAATTGGTTGTGGCACAAGAGGCTAACTCATCTGAACTTCAAAACCATAGCAAAATTATCCACAGAAAACCTAATGAAAGGACTCCCACAAATAAAATGCAAGAAGGATAAGTTATGCAGACCATGCAAGGAAGGAAAGTAGACTAGAACAAGCTTTAAACCTTTAAACTCTTCAGAATCAATTAGGACTCTTGAACTACTGCATATGGACCTCTTTGGTCTAGTTGAAATAGAAAGCTTAAGCAGGAACAGATATACTCTAGTTATAGTAGATGATTACTCTAGGTATACTTGGATAATGTTCCTACATAAAAAGAGTGAAACATGCAGTCTGGTAACAAGGTTCCTTAGACAAATCCAAAATGAAAAAGGGATAGAAATAATTACAATCAAAAGTGATCATGGTACTGAGTTTGATCAGACAGGAATAGATGTCTACTGCAATGATCATGGAATTAAACATAATTTCTCACCACATAGATCACCTCAACAAAATGGGGTGACTGAGAGAAAGAATAGGACACTCATAGAGGCAACTAGAACAATGCTTGCTAATACAAACCTATCTAAAAGCTTCTGGGCAGAAGCAATAAACATAGCCTGCTATATCCAAAATAGGTGCACAATTCACAAGCTTTATAAGAAAACCTCATATGAACTGTGGAAAGAAAAAACACCAAGTGTTAAATACCTTCATGCCTTTGGGTGCGTATGCTATTTACACAACAATGATAAAAACTATTTATAGAAATTTGATCCTAAAGCAGAAGAGGCAATCTTCTTAGGATACTCAACAAACAGCAAGGCATTTAGGGTGTATAATAGGAAAACACAGATTGTTGAGGAATCAGTTCATGTATCATTTGATGAAAAAGAAACATTCCTAAGAAATACAAATGTATTTGATGAAGAATGTGCATGGAATGATCAGGCTGCAGAAGAGATCATTAATACTGCAGACCAGAAAGACTCGTCTGCATATGATAACACTGCAGCAGAGGCAGAAGAACAACCTCAACAACAATTAGAATCACATGAACAAGAAAAAGGAAGATGGATCAAGGCACACACACAGGATAATATTATAGGAGATATGAATGCAACTGTGCAGACTAGGAGAGCAACAAATACAGAATGTCTCGCTAGCTGTTTCATATCTGAAATAGAACCTAAGGTAATAAATGAAGCTCTAAATGATCCAAACTAGGTGGATGCAATGCAAGAAGAACTAAATGAGTTCGAAAGAAATGAGGTGTGATATCTCACACCAAGACCTAAAAACTATCCAGTTGTAGGATGCAAATGGGTGTTTAGAAACAAGTCTGACGAAAATGGTACAGTCATTAGAAATAAGGTTAGATTAGTTACAAAGGGATACTCACAAGAAGAAGGAATTGATTTTGATGAAACCTTTACACCCATAGCAAGATTAGAAGCCATAAGAATATTTCTTACCTATGCATATCAAGGAGACTGTCTGACTTCAGTGGTCGTTGTTATGGTCCAAGCCTCTGTTGCAGTTGTTGGACGATCTTCTTCAATCTTCTTATTGTTGTTGTGGTCGGTTCAGCTACAATAGATCTGATTTCTACAGTGCTTGCATTAGCGTAGACTTGAAATGGTCGAGTCTGTAATGCTCTGAAATTGGCTTCTATAGCCTCTATCTCCTTCCTAGTGTATATCCTTGTGCACATTCTTGTCTCAGTTAAGGTTGTGGTCCTTTCCTAATTTCTTGATAGCTTCTTTGAGTTTCCAAGATTAGGTTTTAGAGGTTTTGTCTGCACGTGCCTTCAGATATTTCAGTGCCACATTGGCATGATGTAAGTTCTGGTTCCTTTGGTGGCAAGGTTTGTGAGGATAAACCCTAAATTGGTTGCCTAGTGTTCTCCTATACATACTATGTTACCATCCCCATCCCTGTTGATTCTACAGCAGGGTGATCTGAAATGGTCTTCTCGTCTCAGGTCTGCAAGATGAGTCTTTCTTCTTGTTTCCCTTGGCTGCTTTATTTTGGCTGGTTGTGCTTTGTTAATTTGCACTTTCTTAACCTTCTCACTCTTCTTCGGACGGTGGTCAACAATGGTCTGTAATGGTGCTATTCTTGGAGGGTGGTATGCAGCCTTTTCACTGGTCTACACAGATATAGCCTTCTTTGTGAATGCGATAGACTACTTGGCTATCTTTCTCACGTCTATTTTTTTGTCTACTGTCACAGCCTCCCTTTCATCTCAGATAGTTTCAGCTTTCCTTTGAGGATGATACTGATTACCCTTCCAAACAAAGGTTCTTTTTCTGTCACAGCCTTTACGAGCTGACACATGAGCAATCTTGCTCATTTTATTTTGTACTTTAAGAGAATTGCACACATAATCTCCTGTTGATCTGATCTTTGGAGAATTCTCTGGACAAAATAACTTTCTTGACAACATATGCGAGCAACTTTTGCTCCTTAGATAGGTACTTCTTTATTGTTCTGATTCCTTCTTTCTTCCTGTCTTCGTTTAGCATGGCATGCCGTCCATCATCTACTACTACGAAGGGTGGGATGATTCTTGATCCTTCATTTGGGACTTTGAAGTACTGTCAAAAGTCATCTGCATCTATGTAGATCCCAATTTTCTTGGTTGTTAAGAAATAGGTCATCACTTGAAGGTTGTCTGTAACTTTCACCTTCTCGATGAAGTTCTGTATTTCTTCATCATAGATATTGATGGTTCTTTCACAGAAGAACTTGAGCCCTACTTCTTGATTCAATTCGGCTATCTCCTTCACTTCATCAGATTCATTTCTTAAGGTCTCGAACACCACTCCTGTCTACACCTCCGTTTTCTTTGAGAGAATTTGAGAAGTTAGGATTTCACAGTTTTGTGCATTAGAGAGAGAGAGTATTGGAGAGAGAATGAGATAATAAAGTGATTTTTCTAATAAAAAGTTTCAGATTTTATACCTATTGAAAAATATTACCGTTATGCGGTATTAATTAGTCGTTACGCAGTTTCAATCATTGATTTGACCGTTGCGTGATTTTAGGTAGATAGTTTTTTGTAACATTACTTTCTTTCTAAAAATAGATATCGATAAAATAATGTTAATCTGTATATAATAAAATAATGTTAGTCTACTTTCTACATGTGCGGTATAGCATTTTGGTTGATTTATTATTTTAAATCAAGTATACCCAATTCATCACGGAACTGAATAAATTTGCTCTCATTGATAGGCTTTTGTAAAAATATCAACAATTTTTTTTTTTTGCACGTGATCTTTGATAAAGTGATATCTAACATAGATGTGCTTGGTTCTTGCATGAAAAACTCGATTTTCAGAAATAACCATTACATACATATTGTCATAAAATATTAAGATTTCAGAGCATATCATACCGTAGTCTGCAACCTATGATCTCATCCATAATATTTGTGCAGCACAGCTTCCTACAGCTATGTATTCTACTTCTGAAGTAGGTGTTGACACAGTGGTCTGCATCTTGCTGAACCATGAGATTAGTCTTGCACCAAGGAATTGACGTGATCCACTTGTGTTTTTTCTGTCAACTCTACAACCTGTAAAATCTACATCTGAGAAACCTGTTAGTGTGAAATCGGAATCCCTAGGATACCATACACCAAGGTGTTGAGTTCCCTTGAGATATCTCAGTATTCTCTTTAGTGCAATGTAGTGAGATTCCTTGAGATCAGATTGATACATTGCACAAACACAGACTGATTATTGGATGTCATGTCTGCAGTAAGGTTTAATGAGGCTATTACTCCTCTATACATGGTTTGACTTATTTTCTTTCCGTTTTCATCTATATCTATTTTTATTGATGTACTCATATGGCTTGTATTTTCTAAACCATACTTTTTGATTGTGTTCTTTAGATACTTAGATTGATTCAAGAAGATTCCACTTTCTAATTGTTATACCTGAAGTCGTAAAAAGTATTTTAATTTCTCAATTAAGTTCATTTGAAATTAAGATTTCATTAATTCAGCAAATCGCTCACAAAGTTTATTATTAGTACAGCAAAATATAATATCATCAACGTAAATTTATACTAACAATATATGTTTTTTATGTTTTTCCTCTCTGAAATTTATTCTCACATAAAAAAGTTGAGAGAGTTTCACACCATGTCCTCGGATCTTGCTTTAATCCATATTAGGCCTTGTCTAATCTATAAACATGTTTTGGATGTTCAAAGTCTTCAAAAACAGGAGGTTGTTCAACATATAATTCCTATTGCAGCTTTTCATTAAGGAAAACACTCTTTATATCCATCAGGTAGATTTTATATCCTTGATATGCAGCATAGGCAAGGAACATCCTTATGGCTTCCAATCTCGCAACTGGGACAAAGGTCTCTTCAAAATCGATTCCTTCTTTTGTGGGTATCCTTTTACAACTAACCTACCTTTCTTTCTGATAAATATTCCATTTTTATCAGTTTTGTTTCTGAATACCCACTTGTAGCCAACAACTGGATAATTTATGGGTCTTGGTTTAGATACCATACTTCATTTCTTTGGAACTCATTCAGTTGTTATTGCATGAATTTACCTAGTTTGGATCACTTAGTGCTTCATTTCTTGTTTTTGGTTCTGTTTTTCATATGAAGCAAATTGACAGGCATTCTGTGGGAGTTGTCCTTCTGGTCTACACAGGTGCATCCTTGTCTCCAATGATGTTTTCCCGTGTATTTGTCTTGATCCATCTTCTCATGTCTTGTTCATCAGTTGTTTGTTCGAGTTGTTGCTGCGTGATTGATTGTTCTGGTTCTTTTGCATTATGATTTTCTTCAAGGTGTGCAAATGGCTCATCCTTTATTGCAGTTTCAAAACTCTCGTCTTCATCATGTTCACCATCTATGCATGCACATTCCTCATCAAATACATTAGCATCACACATGGATAATTCATATTCACCAAAGCATACATGAACTGATTTCTCAACTGTTTGTGTTCTTATATTATACACTCTAAAGGTTTTACTGGTTATGGAATATCCTAAGAAGGTTCTGGTACTTCTGCATTATGATTTTCTTCAAGGTGTGCAAATGGCTCATCCTTTATTGCAGTTTCAAAACTCTCGTCTTCATCATGTTCATCATCTATGCATGCACATTCCTCATCAAATACATTAGCATCACACATGGATATTTCATATTCACCAAAGCATACATGAACTGATTTCTCAACTGTTTGTGTTCTTATATTATACACTCTAAAGGTTTTACTGGTCATGGAATATCCTAAGAAGATGGTTCCTTCGTCTGTCTTAGGATCAAATTTCCCTAGATGATTTATGTCATTGTTATGTATATATAGCATTTACATCCAAAGACATGAAAGTATTTGATACTTGATGACTTTTCTTTCCATAATTCATAAGGGGGTCTTTTTATGCAGTTTGTGTATAATCCATCTGTTTTTGGAAGGAGCATGCAGTGTTTATTACTTCTGCCCAGAAGCTTTTAGGTAAGTTTGTATCAGCAAGCATTGTCCTAGCTGCTTCTATAAGTTTCCTATGTTTTCTTTCTGCTACACCATTTTGTGGAGGTGTTCTAGATGTTGAAAAGTTATGTTTTATTCCTTAATGATTACAGTAAATATCTACTCCTGTTTGATCAAAACTCAGTACCATGATATGTTTTAATTGTGATTACCTCATGTGTCCTGAGCATCCACTATTAAGATATAATATTTTGCCCTATTTTTTCTGCATTTAAACCATAGAGATCGTACATTACCGTACCCATCATATAGGTCCTCATTTGTTAGTATTTGGAATCCACACTTGAAGCTTGATCTATCTCACTCTATCAAGGATTAACATTTCCTATGGTGTAGCCAGCAGATTCATACAGAATCCTAAGAAACCTCACTTTGGAAGCAGTGCGACGAATTCTGAGGTATGTCAAAAGGAACTATGGATTTCGACATCCTTGATCGGGAAGGAATTCTGACTATGCTGGAGATCACGACACTCGAAGGTCAACTATCCTCGAAGGTCAACTATTGATTCCATATTCAACCTTGGATCAAGGATTATCTCTTGGTATAGCAAGAGCCAACCAACAGTGTCTTTGTCATGTACAGAGGTAGAATATCGTACAGCTGTTGTACATGGTTGATGCAGTTGATGGAGGATCTTCATCAACCTATTGATTATCACAGTAGAGTTGAAATGTGTAATCAATAAACAATCTGAATGAAAGAGAATACGACGTTTCATGCTTTAACGAAGCATATGGAAGTTCACTATCACTTTGTTCGAGAGAAGATACTAAGAAGCGAAGATCGAGATGAAGTATATCAACACCAATAATCAAGTTGCAGATATGTTTACGAAAGGGCTTAGGAGAGCTAAGTTTGAGGAATTCAGAAAGCAGCTTGGTATGACTACACGTTCGATTATGAAAGAGAAAGTTGTCATTGAGAGGGTGTTAAACAAATCATCTCATACTTTCTAGCAATAATTCTAAAATAGACCAAGGTGTATTAGCTAAAGTCACCAATGTCATCTAGGAAGTTTAGCTGCTCTAAGTTTTTTCAATTGTAACTAATAATCTAGCTTGAATGTTAGTAATCTCCTAGGTTGATTATGAAAAGTTAGCAAAGAAGATTAAGAATTATGGTTGTGTTAGTATATAAGGGATTCTTACCACCCTTTTCGTTATCAAAAAACATAGAGTTTCTGGAGGACATTTAAAAGCTAAGTGTGTATATATATAGAGTGTTTTCAGTACGATGTAATTTGTGAGTGTAATCCCGTGAAACATGGATCTTGATCGCTCACAATGCTTCATAGGACTCCTCAATACTTGTGAATGAATTAACCATACTTTGTGAATCGATCAACCACCACAATGATCGAGCCACACCCTTCGGATTTTGGAAGCGTCGAAATGAAGTCCATGCAAACACTTTCCCATGGTCTAGATGGCATAGGAAGCGGTTCCAAAAGTCCACCTGACGAATGTTGCTACACTTTGTCTTGTTGACAAATAAGGCATGTCCGGATATAAGTTTCAACATCCGCCCCCATGCTTGGTCAATAGTAACACTCGCTCATCAAGACTATTGTCCGATGGATTCTCGAATGTCCAGCCTATAGAGAATCGTGATACTCTCGAATGATCTCCTTCATCAAGTTCCCTCACTTTGGGAGATAGAGACGGTTGCCCTTTTGTACCTCGAGTCAAAACCTTCGACTCTTTCCATCCTTGGTAAGTTGCACTACTAACTTTGCTATAGGATCTTGCTCGAGTCCTTCCTTGATTCGGGCCTTGCAGCTTAATGCATCCGCCACCAAGTTTGTCTTTCCCGGCTTATAGGCAAACTCAAAGTTGAACTCCGCTAAGCAAACTTGCCTTCTTGGTTGCTTGGGAGTGTAAAATTCTTTCGGGTTTGGAAGTAGCTTATAGCAACATTATCCGTCATCACCACGAACTTGGATTGAGTTTGCGCCTCCAAGTGAGGAGACAATGGACCACCGCTGTCATCCCTTTCTCATGGACCTAGTAGCGCCTCTCCGTGTCATTGAGTTTGCGGCTCTCAAAGACAATAGGATGACCTTCTTGCATAAGAACTCCTCCGGCCTGGAGTGGTCAGCAAGGCTAAGAATGGGTTTCGAAGTTACTATCTTCTTGAGCTCTTCAAACGCCTTCTGACATAACCTCTTTCATGCCCATGCCTTGTTATTCTTCAAGAGGTCCATCAAGGGAGATACTATGGCCGAGTATCCCTTTATGAACCGTCGATAGTAGTTGGCTAATCCAAGGAAAGATTGAAGCTCCGGGAATAGCTTGCTATCTTTGATTTTATGCCCAAGAAAATCAACTTCTACAGGAGCAAACAAGCACTTCTCCTTCTTCACGTAGAGTTGATTGCTTACCAAGATCTTGAACGCAATCCGTAAGTGTTCCGCATATTCCTTCAAGGTGGCACACTATAGACAACCATATCATCCAAATATACTACCACAAACTTGTCAAGGTAGGGATGAAAAATATTGTTAATCAAACTGCAAAATATACCCAGTGCGTTTTTGAGACAAAAAGGCATGATGAGCAACTCGAATGAGCCGTACCTAACACATATGATTTTGGCCTTGTATTCTTCGACGATCCTTACTTGAGAGTACCCCGAACGAAGATCCAACTTAGAAAAATATCTCACCCGTCCAAGTTGATCAAACTAGTCAGCAATCAATACTTGTTCTTGATGGTTATCTTCTTCAAACCTCGATAGTCAATACACAATCGAAGCTAATCGTCCATTTTCCTTTGGAACAACACGAGAGATCCATAAGGCGCTTTTGGTGGTTGGATGAAGCAGGCATCCAACACTCCTTCAATTGCTTTCGGAGTTCTTCCAACTTTGTTGGGGCCATGCGGTATGGTGTGTATTGGCAGGTGGCCTCGTACCCAGCTCTAACTTGATCGTGTGATCCACCTCCCTCATAGGTGGGAGCTTCTTCGGAAGTTTCTTTGGCATAACATAGGAAAATTCCTTTAGAACCTTCTTGATCTCCATTGGTACTTCCTCCGTTGAATAGGAGTCATTATCCTACTTCAACGTCTCTAAGTAGGTTGGTTTCCCATTTTTTACGCCTTTGAAAAGTTAACATAGCTGAGAGTATCTTCCCTTGTGTCCCCTCTTTCCGTCGAACCACCGAGACCATGCGAACACCATCCTCCTTTACTATGCACATGGCACTAGCAAAGGGGATCGGGAACGCCTTCATCTTGTCAAAGAAGTCTAACCCCAAAGTAGTAGGTAGTCATCCATTGAAACAACCGAAAGATCAATCTTCCCCCCTTCTATTCTTCAATGTAGAGTCGCACACCATGCATAACTCCGTCGAATGGCATGTTCTCCTCGATAAGAATAGGCAAGTCAATTCCTTCCCTTAGAACCGTACTTGAGAGTTTCCTAACTCATACGGCTCATCAGTTATTTTCTGTCTATTTGACTTTACCTATTACTTATTATCTATCGAATAAAGTGAGATTTCCGCAAGATTTAGCCGAGTTTTGGGGGGGTTTATCAAAAGAGGTTAATAACATAAGTTTTCAACTTTAATCTTGATTAATAATTAGTTTTTTCCTTTCTCCCAACTTCCGAAGATAGGCATTTTTTCCTATTGTTAGCATTTTCTACAAGGTAACTATCTCGTTGAAATTGATATAGAATCCTTGAAAAAGTCTTTCCTTCCTAAGAATTTACCGTCTTTAGCATCCCCTTCTTATCAACAACCCAAAGTCCAAGTCTCTTCATCTCCCCCAATGAGAACAAGTTATGTGTAGCCCTGGTGTCAACCAAGGCACGAGTTATTACGGTCCAATCATTGCTTCGACGTACATAAACCCCTTGGATGAAGATTTTACCTCTAGTGTCTTCACCGTGTTGAGCATCCTCAAAAAGCCCATCTCTTGCACAGGTTCCTCCTCCACTTAAGAAATTATTGTAGAGAGGTCCTTCTTTGGACTATGTCGAACAAAGTGAGGACCGTCGCACAAGTAGCACTTCACCCTTCACCTCCCCCTTGGCTTGCCCGCGTCCTTGGAGTTGCTCTTGTTCCATCCTCCTTTGTCTCCTCTGCTCGAACTCCCCTTGCTGGAAAAATTCGATGTGGTTGCTTTGCTTCTTTCTTTCTTCTCTCCTCCACCTTTTTCAAAGTACCCCTTCGGTTCCTTGGGTTTTGAAGAGTCACTCTTCTTGAACTGAATGAATGACTCCACCTCCGCTTTGACTGCAGAAATAGATCACACTTCCACGTCTTTGCAACTCTTATTGCCAGTCGATGAGAAGGGGATGCCCAAGACAGTAAATTCGAAGGCCAAACCCATCTATGGAGTTACACATGGTGTGCGGCTCCGCACCGAAGAATGGAAGAGAATGATTGATCTTTCGATTGTTTCAATGGATGACTATCCACTTGTGCTTGGGCAAGACTTCCTTGACAAGATGAAGACTTTCCCGAATCCCATTGCTAGTGTCATATGCATAGTAAAGGAGGATGGTTCTTGCATGGCCTTGGTGGTTCGACGGGAAGAGAGGACACAAGGGAAGGTAGTCATGGGCATAGTATCTCCCTTAACGGACCTCTTGAAGAAGAATAAGAGATGGGCATGACGGAGTTATGTTAGAAGACGTTTGAAGAGCTCAAGAAGATAGTAACTTCGGAACTCATTCTTAGCCTTACTGACCACTCCATTTGAAGTTCACACCGATGTCTCGGATTTTATTATCGGAGGAGTTCTTATGCAAGAAGGTCATCCTATTGTCTTTGAGAGCCGCAAACTCAATGACACGAAGAGGCGTAACTCGGTCCATGAGAAAGAGATGATGGCAGTGGTTCATTGTCTCTTCACTTGGAGGCATTACTTGTTGGGATCCAATTTCATTGTGATGACGGACAACGTTGCCACAAGCTACGTTGCCAAAAAAAGTTGACTCCCAAGTAAGCAAGGTGACAAGTTTGAGTTCGACTTTGAGTTTGCCTACAAGCCGGGGAAGGCAAACTTAGTGGGGGATGTATTAAGCCGCAAGGCGACATTGGCAGCATTGTCAAAACCACAAAGTACTCTCTTGGAGCAAATCAAGGAGGGACTCGAGCAAGATCTTATGGCAAACTTGTTAGTGTAACTTACCAAGGATGGAAAGAGTCGAAAGTTTTGGCTCGAGTATGGTGTCCTCTACACAAAGAGAAACGGGTAGGGGAACTTGAGGAAGGAGATCATTCGAGAGTGTCACGACTCTCAATGTGCTAGATATCCGGGAATCCATCGGACAATGGCCTTGATGAACGAGTGTTACTATTGGCCAAGCATGGGGGCGGATGTGGAAACTTATGTGCAGACGCGTCTTATTTACCAAAAAGACAAAGTGGAGCAACATTCGTCGGGTGGACTTTTGAAATCGCTTCCCATCCCATCTAGACCATGGGAAAGTGTTTCCATGGACTTCATTTCTATGCTTCCAAAATCCGAAGGGTGTGGTTCGATCACTGTGGTGGTTGATATATTGGGAAGGGTGAAGTATTGGGAAGTATTGGGAAGTCCCAAGAAGCATTGTGAGCAATCGAGATCTATGTCTCAAGGGTAAATTTTGGACCAAGCATTTCAACTCTTGGGTACTAATCTTAACTTTGCTACAAGATTCCATGGGAAAGTGGTTCAATAGACTTCATTTCGGTGTTTCCAAAATCCGAAGGGTGTGGTTCGATCATTGTGGTGGTTGATCGATTCACAAAATATGCTTCATTCATTTCTGCCCCAACGGATTGCAAAACAAACGAAACAGCCTGCCTCTTCCTCAAGAACGTGGTGAAGTATTGGGAAGTCCTAAGAAGCATTGTGAGCGATCGAGATCTATGTCTCACGGGTAAATTTTGGACCGAGCTTTTCAAACTCTTGGGTACTGATCTTAACTTTGCTACAAGCTTCCATGGGAAAGTGGTTCCATGGACTTCATTTCGGCGCTTCCAAAATCCGAAGGGTGTGGATCGATCATTATAGTGGTTGATCGATTCACAAAATATGCTTCATTCATTCCCGCCCCAACGGATTACAAAACAAACGAAACAGTCTGCCTCTTCCTCAAGAACGTGGTGAAGTATTGGGGAGTCCCAAGAAGCATTGTGAGCGATCGAGATCTATGTTTCACGGGTAAATTTTGGACCGAGCTTTTCAAACTCTTGGATACTGATCTCAACTTTGCTACAAGCTTCCATCCTCAAATTGATGGCCAAACAGAGCGAGTTAATGCATTATTGAAGCTCTGTCTTCGGCATTATGTGATTGCCAACTAAAGAGATTCGAAAAAATTAATGGATGTTGCTCAATTCTCTTACAACTTACAAAAATCGTAGTCCACCGGAAGTAGCCCTTTTGAGTTGGCAACAGGGCAAACACTTTAGCGGGCGCCTACATGGGGAGTAGCTTTCAAGGTTGCCAAGGAGTGACACGAGCAAGCGGATATGGCTCGATCCTACCTCAACAAAGCGATCAAGAAGATGAAAAACCTATTAACGAGCACCAATTGCAGCAATGACCACTTCTTACGACAAAGAAGTTGAAGAGATCATGGCCGACCGAAAGATTCGATGATCGAAGATTTCACGTCACAAAGAGTACTTGATCAAGTGAAAAAAGTTGCCAATGGAAGAGGCAACTTGGGAGTCAGAATCATCTTTGTGGCAATTCAAAGATCAAATCAAAGCATTCAAGTCCGTCATGATGAGGACGTCTGCGACGTAGGTGAAGGAAAATGTCACGAATAAGCTAAATTGGTGGAGGAGAAAGTCATAGCTTCTAGATAGTCATATTTTAGCATTAAGGTCTATCCTAGAAAAGTAAAAACTTAGGAAAACACAAAGGTTTATCCTAAGGAGGTAAAGATCTAGAAAAAACCAAAGTTTATCTTGGGTAGATTAATATAAAAATCTACATCTAAATATATATCGTTAAATCGTTTTGATCTCTACCGTTGATTGTGGAGAAGAACTTATATATAAAGGGGTCTTGACTTATTTTTCAGACTAATCAATTTCAATACAAAACAATCTCTCTTTTGAGATCCACATATCTTTCTTGTTTTCGAGTTTATATTCTCTTTTAATATTCTTATTTTTGTTTTGTGATATTGGAGTTAGTCTGAGTTCGAATGAAGGTGTGAGTAGTTTGAGTGCCGCACGAGTTGCAAGAATTTAACCCGTGACACTAAACACAATTAAATTGTGGTTTTTTTATAAGTATATATGGGCTTATAATATTATATTCTTATTAAAAATTATAATTCTCGATATATTTTGATTATAATGCTCCGATTTCTCAACATTATCTATGAAATCAATGTATCACATGAGATTATAAATTATCAAAGAGACATGTCAAATTATTGCCAGTCATTATGTGATAAGCGTGGGCAAACACACACCTGACTTTCATCCCCATCATATTGCAAAAAAGATCATTTCAAGTCTAGATCGCGACGAAAACTCTAATTTCGATCGACCCATCCATCAAAACACAAACAATCCAGCAGTCTTATATCTCGATTGATCTATCAAACCAGAAAAAATTGAAAAGAAAACCCAAATGTCTCCCAAAAATCATATATTCATCGAAGAAATCAGAGCTGATCGACGACGATATATAGCAACATTGATCTGAATTTGACTGCGGATTTCTCACTTACAGAGGAAACCCCGATTGGAACAATCAATCAATCAAGATCCAGGAGAAAAAATTCGATAATGTGGAGAACTGAAGTCTCAACTAATGATAAGAGAACACAAAAAAGTGACACAAAAATCAAGCACTGATCGATTCAACAAAGCACAAAAAGTGAAACTGGAAAACCCTAATTTCTCCCAAAAGTCACATATTCATCGAAAAATTCAAACCTCATCGTCGATGTTGTACAGCTTCATTGAACCGAATCTCCAGTCACTCCAGCATCAAAAACCTCCACCGCGACGATGAATTGCTAGTGACATCGATCAAAATTATCAATTCTGATAGAGATCAAGAAAAGGAATTCGAGAGGAGCCGCATGTGTTATCACAATAGTCATTCTCTCAAATGTTTGCAAAAGAATTAGAGGTTGAATTCCTATGTGAGATGATAATGAGGAAAGAGAGGTTTTGGATTTCTTACTCTGAATTCTGAATTTTGGAGACAGGAGTTGCTGTGAGATTTAGTGACCGTTGGGAAAAATATTTTATAGCCAACGTGAGATGATGCATGGTGACCGTTGAAGGAAATTATGACCGGTATTTTTTTGGTAACAAACCAATGACGGATATATTTTTAAATAGGGATGAGCATGATATAGAACTCGATCAAAAAGTAACAATGTAGACTAACATTGGAACTTGTATAATAAAAAGAGGGATTGTCTAACAGTGGGATGATCTTTGCAAGTGATATCACAAATTTTTTTAATTTCTTTGCTTGTAAACGGTTGACTTAATTTGTAGACTTCATGGTACTACCTCGGGAGTGGATCCCTATTGTTTTTCAACCCTTCGATTTCATGTGGGGTATCAAAAACAGAAAACAACAAAGTTGATCAAGGACTGAGAAACAGTACCGCATATGTGCTGTTGTTTTCCTACAGGTGAGGATCCAGCTCCTACTACCTCGGGAGTTTATTGTTTTATCAGTGTTGTAGCATTGTTGTACCATTGCTGTGTGTGCTTTTTGTGCTTTGTTTTGTATGTTTTTTTTTTTTTTGGCAAATGGAGTTTGTCTGCTTTTGTCGTACAACACCACAAGATCACAGCAGGTGATCCGGGTTTTCATCATTCTTGTGGTTAGCTTACTTGCAAAGGTAACATGACTTGGAGTCCAGCTTGGACCAGAATTATCTTCTTGTGTTAGTTGGCTTTTGCTTCTCATGCAATTGCAGCATGCAATTAGCTCGGAGAACACACATCTATAAATTATATGCGCTTCACTTGATGATGGTGATTGAACATTGTTCTGACTATTTATTCATCCACAAAAACAGAGGAGTAAGTGGAAGTGGAGTCCATGGCTGGTAGTTTAATTGGCTGAGGGAACCCAGAAACTGTGGATTTGTTAATAGGTGACTTCCTGAAACTTCAATTGGGTTTTTATTGACAATAGGGTATCTTTCTGCCTGATAATACTTCGGCTTCTGTCAAGTATGGCTCTGATCAAAGATCCAGGAAGCTGCAACAAAAGTCTGGGTAGGAAACAGCAAACAGATTTAACTAGAAATCCATGTTTTATGACAAGACTCTACATACAAGATAGTTTCAATGGATAGGTTCACAAGTTCGCGACTCAGTTCAACTTGTGTTGAACTAAGACTTGCAGGGTTTTATTTCTGTATACAGATACATGGATATCCGAACAACTTTCTGAGTACTAACATATAGAGATCTGAGATGGAAGTGTACCTGATTCCTCTCAGACAAACAAAAATAGAAATAGCTGTTTCTTGTTCATGTTCATCGATTTATAAGGTCATGGGTTGTGTCCTTATCATCTGTGTAAGTTTTGATTTATTTTATGAAATCTTTATCCCAATTTCAAAAAAAAATAGAAATAATAAAGTTTATTAGTTCTTTTATTGAATCACTGAACAAGACCAATACATTGCCTGCCCTGCTCCTCATCCTCATCAGTTAACGCATTAGCTCTCTCACAAGCAGCACCACCAATTGCCCCGAACTCAACCGTGAAGTCAAGGAAGTAAAGCATGACAACCATAGTGATGCAGCTCAAGAACATTGGCAAAGGACCGAAAATCCACAAGAACAGAGGAAATGAGAAGTAAAAGGCCCGTAAACCCAACGACCAGAAATAACTTCCTTTGTTGACAATGCCGGCCACATAGTCTCCGCTGAGATACGGTGAAGCCATCTTTTTGAAAGGAACATTGACAAGAATGCTGGCATGGCTGTAGTACCGAATGGATTGCACGTTGAGTAGGAAAGCCCATAAGAAGCATACCAAGATGCTGAAGAACTTTATGGAAGACCCAAGCTGGCTTCTGTCTCCAAATAAAAAGTCCAATGCCCCTCCTCCTCCCCCTTGATTGATGTTGCCACGACCACCGCTGCCATGGCCCGAGCTCATCAAAACTGCAATCACCGAGCTGAGCATGATCGCTGTTGATGCAAGAAGGGTTGATGCCATTATGTTGTTTCTAAGAGTTTGTACAGCTAAAACACCGTTCTTGGAGGTATCCTGCCATGTGCAAAGAAGCTGTTATCGTTCGAAGTTACTACAACTAAAAAATAGCATCAAGGAGTGAACCACTGGAGTAGACATGCTACATGAATTATGAATGAAAAAAGAGAGTTTTGTTGCTTTGTGTTGTTAGACACATAAGATTTTATTTAAAAAGTTTTTATTTTTGAAATTTCATCATCATTTAATCTCCACCTTTCATTACTTCCTACCAACACATAATGTTACCATTATATCCCTTTGAGCTAGTATGTAATTTGGGCTATGAATATTAAATTAGCCGATTGATATTCCAGTGCTTAAAGGTGTAATCGTCGAAGTCTCATTACGGAATGTAATCAAAACTACTACTTTTTATTTCAAGAAAGGCAATGTGCTGAAGTGTAAATCCGCAGGTGGAATCATCCCCAGTAAGCTCCCAAGTGATCTTGACATTGAATCCAATTTCTATCTTGTAACCACTAGAAACAAAAGTGCCGAGGTCACGCCATGCCTCATTTTTATTTCTATCTTATTTCGCTTGATTGTGATGATCTTCAAGTCAAGAAAACATGACCACCCAAAACAAGCTGAGGTTCAAGTGAATAAGGTTTGAATGGTCCAACCAGTTACATGAGCCTACAATAATGTAATCACTTGAAAGTGTAGAGGCTGAAACTAGAGGACCAAATTTAATCTGTTAACACTTGGAAAACATTGACAAGAAACATAAAAAACGTATAAAAAAAAGTGAATTTGCTTTAAATGCGCTTGCTGGAGTCCACAAGCAAAGTAACTGTCTTCTTGCATGTACATTGGGAACTATATGTCTTCCTCTTTGTACTCTTATTCACGAGATATACATGATAACCAACAATCAAATGACCATAAAATGACAAATCAGGATAACTGATAGGCATGGCTGATAAAAAGTTGCATGGCATCTGTTCTGCGACGTATGAACTACTTGTGGACTTTTTTTGTGTGCACGAAACCCTATCAACTTAGAGAAGTGACACCCCATTTTAACTTTCACCTTCCTAACAACCATAGATCATAAGATATTTATACGCTCGATCGAAAATATAAGGAATCGAAAATTATAAGATGAGATGCTCTCATGTGATGATATGATAAGGAGGCCGTTATCCTCCACAGAGAGGATGGTGTGATGACTGATTTGGCCTTACAAATTGGAAAAAGGAAGTGCGCATGCATGTGTGTGAATAAATGAAATTAGAATGGTGAATACCTGCATCATGGCGTTCACCCAGATGCGGCGATTGATGGCGTTGATGCCGATGAGGGTGTTGGTGGGACGCTTGATGATGCGGTGGAGAAGGAACACATGATACGCCACCATTATCATCACCCCCGTCGGCACCAGGCTGTAATCCAACACCGCTCCCTTCATCGATCCGCACCCTCGGAATGAGAGAGAGAAAGAGAGAGTACTGCGAAAACTAATGAGAGAAGAAACTAAACCCAGATGGGATCGATGATGCTATTGCCAAAAGGCTAGGTGGATGAAGAAGGCTTCTCTCGTTTGCCTTATATAAACTCAGAGAACTCAAAGTCCCTAACCAACCAACAAAATTAAACGTGTCTAGAAGTATATGATTGTGAGGTTTTTTTTTTTTTTTTTTTTGGG
>LIEC01006980.1:0-14544 GCA_001925005.1 Drosera capensis
ATTAACCGACGACCACAATGTCAGAAGGGGGTGAAGAGTCATAAGTCAACAAATATCAGAAGGCATCGCCAGTAAACAAAAACTTGTCAACAGAATCGCATTTTATGCAAATAAAAAACTATTCAAAGAAATTACAACTCATAAAAAAAGTTAATCTAGAACACACAACCAACAACGCCCTCATTCTAGCGCTTACAAGAGTTTTAGCTGCAAAGCATTCCAAAATGTCAGAACCACGACAGTCCAAGCTAAGCAGTAGCCAATTGTTTCACATCACCTAAAACCTAATGTTATGCGCTACAATGAATCAGCACAACAGCATCTAAAACCACCGCAGCAGCTCAGGTATTCCCATTACAGAAAAAATCTTGGAAATAAAAGAACCGAAACTCAAACAGAACCGAAACACATATAAAAAAGATTCAATACCGAATGAATCATCCAAGTCGTTCAATACCCTCATTCTAACGCTTACAAGAGTTTTAGCTGCAAAGCATTCCAAAATGTCAGAACCACGACAGCCCAAGCTAAGCAGTAGCCGATTGTTTCACATCACCTAAAACCCAATGTTATGCGCTACAATGAATCAGCACAACAGCATCTAAAACCACCGCAGCAGCTCAGGTATTCCCATTACAGACAAAATCTTGGAAATAAAAGAACCGAAACTCAAACAGAACCGAAACACATATAAAAAAGATTCAATACCGAATGAATCATCCAAGTCGTCAGAGGTATTCAAAAGAAGCTCGTTTCTCTCCTTCTCACGCTTCCTCATCTCCAGAAACAACGCCAACTCCTCTTCCCTCTCCTTCCCCGACGCCACCTTCACGCTCTTCGCCGCCACCGCAGGCACCTTCGGCCGAATCGACAGCATTAGCGATTCTTGTCCCCTGAAACTCCGATTCATCTCCGATTCACAACCACAACAGCAACGAAGACCTCCTCGATCCCTCAAATCCTCAACTAAAACCTAATCCAAACTCATTTACACACCACAACAGATAACAGCTTCACTGAATCGAGAAACTTCATCAACAGATCTGCGACGAGGAGAGGCGGTTAGGTTACAATTAGAGGATGAAGCTTGAGAGAGACGCCATTGATGAGAGAGAGTAGAGAGACAAAGGGGGGTTTGGGTTTACAGAATGGTGTGAGGAGAGAGAGGGGAAACGGAGTGGAAAAGATTGTAAATATTCAGACAAAGGAGAGGGTAAAGTGGGGAGGGGATGAGTATAGTGTTGTTTAAGTTTGAAATTGGAGAGGCTGGTTCACGGGTTGGGCTGTCTTAATTGTTCGAGATTTGGCATTAAAAAAAAAGAAAAAAAAAGGGTGGGTGAATTCACTTAGTTAGATTATTTTGTAATCAATTCAAATATCAACCTAGATTAGTCTCGTGTGAGGGTTTCTTTCAAGAGGAGTGACAGTCTCCACGAGGGAGGTGAGTCATCGAAATGATGACAAAGCAATGTCGATGTCGAAAAAGAATATGGCAACTTCGACACGAGGTGATGTAGTGAGCGATGATTTGACTAGATTTACGGATGCTTTGGTAAATCTTTAAGACTCATTGGGGGAGGGAATCCAGACTAGAAAGATAGTGAGCCTCTCGACAAGAAAGACTGTAGCGAAATTACTATCCAGTTGTAACATATCACTTGAGGTATTGAAAACCTCGGTGATTGAAACGTGGGCTATACAAGGAGGGGGTGAGGGGACACTATAAAAAAAAGTCATTCACGATCATCGTTTTCAATCGCACTTCGATCAACATAAGCTAAAACATTGGTCGCTAAACCAATTTACAACCAAAGTAGTCACAAATTAGCAACAACCTTTTTTTTCACTCGTTACATCAGCTACCATCAAAAGCATAGTCGCTAATATCTTTAGCAACCGAGTAGTCGCAATTCTATTTTCTAAGGTTATGCATTAGCGATAGTAGTCACAGATTAGCGACTAAATAGTCGCAATTTTACGATCGAACTAGTCGTCAATACTTATTTCTGGAATGGACAAGTTTTCGACCAAATTGTTACAAATTAGTGATCGACTAGTCACAAAACCTGTTTTTCGGATTTCAGAAACGCCAATTTTGTCGTATTCCCTATAATACAATTTACAACAAAACAAAATTCCAATCCGAATATAACTTTTAACAAAATTTTTCAAAATCCATCTCATAGCATCCCAAACACCTGCAAATGTATTCCTACCGCAATGGACCTATTACGTCAAGTCCTCGATCATCTTCATCACCTTATCTACTCACTCTCCCGCTCTGCATATCTCATATATATATAAATTTAACTTCCAATTAAATTCAAATATGCCAATTTTGAAAAGTTAACTAAATTGAGACAATTTAAATAACATTAAAACATACCGCTAAAACCTGTGCTCTCATCACATAACTCGATCTCCCCGTCTTCGCTCGCTATAGAGCCCTTCTTATGGGGCTCCACATGAAGCTCAATCTGGGTTAGTGGCCTCTTCAATTTCTTTGCGTGTCATCAATTTCATAGGTTAGTGTACGCAAAAAACACTTAGTAACAAAAACTAAATTAAATTAAATTTACCAACAAATTTAATCACCTAAACTATGAGTATTCTATCTTACACTTACCTAATTTATATCAAATGCATTTATTTGAAAAAAACAACAACAGATAATTTACAACAACCGATATCGATTAACCAATCGATATCGACAGAGCCATGCTCACACATGCAGGCTTGCAACCCTTGAAAGCCTTAGCAATAAAAAATAATAACTCTTACTTTCGGAAAACAAATACAATAACTTATGACAGTAAGACTCTTTATACGGGCGATATTGTGGTTTGTCAACGATAATCCATACAATAAAGGAATTTATTTCAAATACATTTTATTTGGAAAAACAATCGTCATAACTGTATTATTCTATAACAACAGAGAGCATAACTATGAGTATTATTATAAATGGTAAAAAAAAAAAAAACTATGAGTATTATTCTACATCTACCATTTCAAATCTAATACAACATTCCTCAACCAAACTGCATCACATCAACTACATACAATCAACACAACGCAAACCACATTGTAAGGTTTGAGTTTCAACCTAGAGGGGGGAGGGGGTGAATAGGTTGTTTAAGATTTTAATGATCTTTTTGTGCGAAATACTTATTTCATGCAGACTATTGCTTTATGTAGACTAATCAGGTAGTTTGCAGATAACAACGGTTAGTCTGCAATAGAGATTAGTAACTCTTTATGTTTATCTCTTTTTAACTGTGATGATCTATTAGAAGTAATTCTAAATATCAATGTAATGAAAGCAATAAATAGACACAGTATTTATACTGGTTCAGACACTCGACATCAAATGATGATCGACAGTTTAGTTCAGTCTTCCCTTGGTGACCAGTGTAGTCAAGCCAAGAGGTGAGTATCATTATCTCCTTGTTTGAGCTTACAAGAGACTTATCTAACTTGTATGAAAGACAAAGAACCTAGATACTTTACAAAAATCAAAACTCTGGACTCTACTACAAGCCTTTGTTCTTCTGCAGACTAGTGACACTTCGACTGTATCTTAACGACTTAGTTTTCTTGAGTAATCTTTGAATTTCTAGATTGCTTTGCACTCTTTGCTTTTCAATCCACGTTCAATAGCTCTTCTCAATAAGCCTCGTCGGTTCCTTTTTAAAAGCTCAAGGAACGAACCTCTAGCAGACAACATAGTGTTCCTAAAATGACACTTTGCCACTAGTGTTCCCCACCATCTCGTTCCTCATGCTGGCAGTCCACTATCCCCAGAATCAGTGCCATTGCTACTTTAACTCAAATCCTCGCTTGACTGATTTCAAACCTCTGACCCCACCCTGACAATCACCTCTGCTGCAATCCAGTCTGCTACAACTTCTAGTCTGTATCCAGTCTCTGTTACAACCCTAGTCTGCATCCCATACTGCAACCCTAGTCTACACCCAATCTCTGTTGCAACCCTTGTCTGCACTCAGATCTGACTCAGTTCATGCCTTGCCATGTTGGTCCTCGTCTGCAAGCTCAGTCCTTCATCTTGAAGCCTTTGAGTTCTTTTGTTGTTTATCAATGCACTAGCTGTTTATCCAAAGTTCTCTGTAGTAGTATGCATCTGGTGGCTTGCATAATCTTCATTCATCTGTAACCGTCTGCTCACTGGCATCTGACCTAGACTGTAATTACCTACTTAACTTCCAACCTAAACATACTAACTACATTATACCAAATACATCTAAGTTTTGTTACATCAATTTCTATATAAATGGAGGGATTGCACAATCCTATCACACATTCTTCATTCTTTCACAGAGGCATTCAAATTCCATCACATCACCTACATACAATCAACACAACACAAAGCATAACCATTTATATTCTATACTTCTACGTGGTCCTTCACCTCGATCACTACTCTACTGTATATTCCAGGTCCAGAATCCATTTATCCTCTTTTAGTTATACCTTTTCATTAACCTTTTATCATCATCATCAACAAAAACCCCTAACCAAAAATTGAAGCAAAATTAACTGATGAACTTGCCATCTCAACCTTAAACAACCGTCAATAACTTATACTTCAAGGTATCATAGTGAAGATTAAATACTATACCTTTTTATCATACTCACAAACGATCATATACGGTCATTCAAATTTCTGTAAGTCTATTTTTAACTATACCAAATAACCAAAATCAATTCAACCCAACATCCAGTCAACCACAATCAACCATTAACAAGATAAAATCAAACTTGAGATTTTAAGAAAAATACCGTCTTGTTTTTTTAGGGTTTGGGTCAAATTTGAAGATGATGGTTGGAGAGTTTTGAGACCCCTACACCTTTCGACTACGACGACGATAGGACGATGGAGGCAGCTTAGTGAGGCGGCGACAGGTCAAGACGGCGACAGAGGGGAGAGGGTTGGTGTAACGTCCCAAGATTTTAGGTCCAATACCTGTCAGACAAGTGACGTTACTACCGCTCCAAAGTTCGCTTTGAAATAAACACTTAATCGTGAGCTCGAAATCCCAGTAACACAAGATACATATCCATTTCAAGGGTTCGGCATGTTTATTATATCATGTGTTTCCCATGCACAAAAAAGATACAATGCAAGCAACACTGAGAAATCATATGCCAGACAGGAATATATAAATAGCTACATATAATAACTCAAGTCAATCAGGTTAATCCTTATTTCGTTAACCTTCGCCTTTATTAAAACTTTTAACACTTTTTATGCATTTCAAGTCAAATCGTATTGTCTTTCATGGCTTGAACAAGTTGATGGCATGGCTTTCACAGGTTCATGTCATGCTTTTCATGTATTTCATGTTATGTTGTGTTGACTTTCGTGACTTTTATAAGTTAATGACATGAGAAGAGTTACCACAAAAATTTAATATGTTACCACAAGAGAGACTATTAATCTCCCTACCCCAAAATCCCTCCTCCCCCTAATCTAACAGCAAGCTATCCCTTGGCTTTCAAGATTCTTTGTAAGAAAAACCTAATAGCTAGTGAACTATCTCTTGACCTGACTACACTAGTTATCAAGGGAGGATTGGACTAAGGCTTCGTTGATCATTTGACAATGATTGTTTGAATCAGTATAAAATTTACATGTCCCTTGTTGCTTTATGTTTTATTTTAGAACTATTAGAAAAATCTGTTGGACGCAAAAAGATTAGCCTAAAAAGGCTTGAATGTTGACCGTAGACTAATTTTGCTAGTCTATATTTTAACAATTGTATGGTAATCAATACCAGACTGTATATTGTTTGAGAAAGAATTTTTTTAATAGCCTATTCATCTCACCCCCGCCCCCAACCCTCCTAGGTTACTCTACTACACTCTGAGAATTTCAATCTTTATTCTTTTTGTGCAACTCTCTTAATGAAGATACATAACCAATGAAGATTTGGAAATGAGTTTTTTTTATCTGTTTCATCATTCGGTTATCCATAAGATTGTGTTCAAAGTGTGATTGCTAATATATGTTAACTCTACTCCAATGTTGTAGTGTTTTCTCAACACGTCCCCTCACGCGAATGTTTTGTTAGGGATTAAAACGTGTACATATTTTGGGTGGCATAGAGTATTGGACCGTGGACCTTTAGTTGGTATACAAGTAGGTATCAAAGGCTTGCTGAGAAAATAAATTTGACGACAGAAAATTAGATTGGAAAAAGATTAGTTGGTAGAAAATTAGTTACTTACAAATTTGTTCATCTCAATAAAAGCATTTAAATAAGTAATGGTAGTTGAGAAATTAAATGCAAAATTTGACTAATGCTCAAATATTGAGAATTTTTCCTTGAAATAACGTTGTTAAATTATCATTTGTATATTATCGATAGGCATATTATATGCTAACATTGTCATATATACTAGACATTTCGCATTGGAGATGCTCTAAGAGCATGATGTACACATATCTTTTTATCAAAATCAACATAAATTCAACACACATGAAACTCAAAATAAAATCAAACTATACATTTAATTCGTGACGGATACAGTATAATTTATCAAAGAAAATAAAAAGACTAAAAAGCTATCAATCGTTTTGCAATAAAAATTATGTATGTCTCATGAATCAGATCAAATTTTGTATTCGTTACTCCCTCCATTCAAGTATAGATGCAACGTTTCGATTTGTGTTTAAGTGTCGATGCGAACTTTGTTTATGAGATGAGCAAACATTATTTTACGTAAAATTATTATGAAATAATATGATAGTTTTAGTTATATATTTCAATTTTGAACAAGTGACATAGTTTTATATTCCAAAATGTTATTATTTTATACTTATTTTTAGGAGTTTCGTTCTTATAATTAATAATTTCCGATCATCCCTTAACCCTTGTCGTATAAAAGTGTATAACTTATATTACAAGTAACATCTCATTATAATTTTACATAAAATAATATTTGATCGTTTTATTGATTGCGATCAAAATTTTACCTCAATAAATTATTACTTCTTTCGTTTTAAAATATAAACAATATTTTGATCCGACATACGAATTTATATATACATATATTAAATTTATATGAAATTTGATAAAAAATTTTAATAATAATAAAATTTATATGTCATTTTTTAATGTAAAATATGATGGTACATCGAAATTTTATTTCACCGTTGAGTTGTTTAAAATTCACACCCAAGAGCCATCTCGATACCATACCTTCGCACTCAATCCCTCCCCCGCTTCAACCAAAACCCTAAACCCCCAAATCCAACCCCAAATGCCCTCGAATGGGCAAATCCATAATCAATCACCTCTCCAAACCCATAAAATCAACCGTCAAATCCCTTTCGCAACGTAGTTCATTCAACTTCGATCATTTTCCTTGTGTACTCGTTGCCCAAACAGCTCAATGCGGATCGAATTGGTACCGTAGATTCTGTTCCAAGTCTCGAGGTAGTGATGGTGGATTTGATTTGGGAGAGTTTCCGCCGGAGAGGATACGGAATTTTCGATCATTACGCATATTGATCATGGGAAATCGACGTTGGCGGATCGGTTGTTTGAGTTGGCGGGGACGATTAAGAAAGGGCATGGGCAGCCTCAGTATCTCGATAAATTACAGGTTTTGGAATTTGGCATTGTGTTATGTCTTCGTTTAATCTCTGTTTTGTGTGTCTGTGTATGGTTTTAAGTGTATGAGTGATGTCAGGGTTTTATAAATGCTATGCTATGCTACTTGGGGTATAGCATTTGGATGGACTTGCTTTTTTTGTTGTGAAGTATGTTGTTCGTGATACATGGGGTGCAATGATGATTAGAGACTCCTTTATTAGGCGGGTTTTAGGTGAAAATCATGCTAATTGGTAGCTACCTTACTGGTTGTATTGCTTGAAAGTAAGACGAATGATGGTTTCTATGGAATAAAAATTGGGAGAATAAATTACGGAGTGGTTTAAGGATCTTCCTGTAAAAGTTCAGTTTATTTTCCTCCATAAGGTCTTTGAGATGCTTCTAGATCAAAGATTATAAAATCCTTTTTAACAGTTCCAAGACATATTGTTATAGTGTATTCAATAGTGTTCACAACGACACACTCCACATGTTGCCTGACAAGATGCTATCTTTTTCCAACTTCAAATACAACTTAAGCTTAACCTGCCATTAGCAGCTTGGCACCTGCTCATCTTCTGCAAATTCTAATCACAATGAAGCATCATCCTGCGTACACTCAAGGCAAGTAGAAATGAGCTTAATACTGAGAATCCACGTTTAAGTTGCTTTGACATGGGCGTTCAATTCTCAAACAAGTAGTTGCTCGATCGCACTCATTCAACTTTGATATAGATTACCCTTTTTTGTGTGGAAATGGAGTCAAATCACACATCTCTGAACCAAGGGATAAGAGCTCCTTAAGTCAATTAATGCCTTATGTGCCGGAAATCAATTAATATCTTATGTGAATCTATATAATGCTCAGTAAATTGCTTAAGTGGACATATTAGAAGTTAATGAAAAATATTTAATGAGCAGAACTCCAACTAAACACATTCTAGGATTCACACCTTTTTCCTTTGTTATATTTTGTGATTGAAGGTTATGGTTGAATATCTCTAGGTCGAGAGAAAGAGGAATCACGGTGAAAGCTGAGACAGCAACTATGTTTTACAAGCACAATTGTCAGCAAGGTGCTGCTGTAGATGCACAAGCTCCAGCTACATTCTTGCTAAACTTGATTGGCATGCCTGGCCCTGTGGATTTTAGCTATGAGGTTTCAAGATCTCTTGCTGTTTGTCAAGGAGCACTCTTAGTAGTTGATGCCGCTCAAGGGGTCCAAGTGCAGACTGTTGCTAACTTCTATCTTGCGTTTGAGTCTAACTTGACTATCATTCCTATAATAAATAAGATCGACCAGCCTACTAATGATCCAGATCGTGTCAAGGCCCAACTCAAATCAATGTTTGATCTTGATCCTACCACTGCTTTACTGACATCTGCTAAAACGGGCCAGGGGTTGGAGAATGTCCTTCCAGCTGTTATAGATCGAATGCCTCCACCTCCAGGCCAGATTAATCTACCTTTGCGAATGCTTTTGTTGGACTCCTATTATGACGAATATAAAGGAGTTATATGCCATGTAGCTGTTGTTGACGGTACACTATGAAAAGGTGACAAGATCTCTTCTGTAGCCACTGGACTGGCTTATGAAGTTTCGGATGTTGGAATAATGCATCCTGAACTTATTCCTACTGGAGTCCTCTTCACTGTACAAGTGGGATATGTAGTGAGTGGCATGCGCTCAACAAAGGAAGCACATGTTGGAGACACCTTGTGTCATAACCGGTGCACTGTTGAGCCCCTTTCCGGTAACTTTCTTGCCTTTTCATCAATTTTAAATGATGATATCTTTCATCGTCTTTTGTGGAGTTCACGAGTCACTTTTGGATAGTTAAACAGGTGGACAATCACATCTTGACAGACACTCTAAGATCCTCTTTCAATGATTGGTTTTCCCTGATTCTTGTGCTAACTCTTTCTTGTGCTCTTGATAATTGTTCAGGTTTCAAACCTGCAAGACATATGGTGTTTTCTGGTCTATATCCTGCAGACAGATCAGACTTTGAAGCACTAAATCATGCAATAGAGAGGCTAACGTGCAATGATGCTAGTATCTCAGTTACAAAAGAGATGAGCACTGCACTTGGTCTAGGTTTCCGGTGCGTTTTACTCTCTACAAAGAGTTATCATCTGTGTGAAGTTCCATGATGTCTTATCATTTGATTCTGTATTCACTTTTTTAGGTGTGATTTCGTAGGCTTACTTGACATGGATGTTTTTCATCAACGTCTAGAACAGGTGAACTTTCGATCTAGCTGTTCGAGACTTGTCGAGGAATGTCCCTTTTTTTTTTTGTTGGTCAGCATGGCTTTCTTTGTTCGCTGTTGAGCGAGGTTTGGCAGAAGTTGTGGAGCTAGATTGATAGGTGTAAGTTTATAATGGCAATTACTCTCATCATGTGGTTCATTTTTATATTGTGAAAAATTAAGCAGAGATGAAGTCCTATGTGACTGCTGTGCTTTCTGTCATGAGAGAATGTGAGCTAGCTCCCTGAATGCCTTGACTACTTTAAAGATTACAGGTCTCCCCATTGAACATTTACTGGATGTGCTGATTTTTGTTTAAGTGTTTATTTAATATCATCTGTCACAATTCACTTTCTGAAGAAAGTATTATTGCAATTCGTCAACTGGTGCTATTAAGTCTCCCTCGGAAAAGAAAAATAGAAAAGAAAAAGGACTCTTGAAGATCTTATTTCATGGTTAAATTTTTTTAAAATCTGTGTTAAGCGAACCAAGTACACTCTAAACATGGCTAATATTTTGTTGGAATCAGCAATAGGGTAATGCTACATGCTATAATACTACACTCAGTTCATGTCAAACTTATTACTATGTAAAACAATTTTATGCAATAAGTTTCACTTATATCGAGCTGTTTACTTATGTCTACATCTGCATTATGGATGACAGGAATATGGAGCTTGTATAATTTCTTCAGTTCCTAGTGTTCCTTTTATCTTTGAGTATTGAGATGGAAGGTAAGCATCTGGATATTGTGTGCCTTGCTGTATTGGTTTAAAATTGCTATCTGATCACACCTTTACTTCTGAGAGGTGCTCCGCCTCTGCAAAGGGCACTCATAGTTTGTCTATCTGTTGATCTCATTAGCAGGGTTCAAGTTCAGAATCCCGCTCAATTTCCATCCAATCCCAAGAAGCGTGTCACAAAATGTTGTTACCCTAATATTCTGGCGACAGTTATTATTCCTAGTGAGTAAGCTCTCATGTGCCCTTTTATCCGACATATCTGTCACTGTCTGTTGGGACTGTAAAATTTCATTCACTTTTTTGAAGGTATGTTGGCCCTGTTATGACACTTTGCTCTGAGCGGAGGGGTGAGCAGTTGGAATACACTTTCATAGATAGGTAATGCCTAATGGCCATATCTTGGTGCTGCGTTTTTTTTCCCCTTTTAGAGGTATGCTATCTTGGTGCTTCTTGTTATTTCTTCTTTTTTTATTCTCCATATTTTATGCCCTTAGCTAATTGTAATGATAAATCCAATAGGATTGTAAAACATATTCGGATATCCAGTCCTATTATGTCTAGAAGTTGATCTCTTGGTTTCATGTGGTGCAGTCACAGGGTCTTCATGAAGTACCGGTTACCATTGAGAGAAATTGTCGTAAGTCCACGATGAGTTGAAGAGTATTACTTCAGGATACACTTCATTTGACTATGAGGACTCTGAGTAAGTTTAGAGCTCCTTCTCTGTGTGACTCTCCTACTTCGTGAAAAATACATTTGTAGTGATTACCTGGCTAGTTTTCTTTTCTTAACAGAAGAACTATGACAAGATCGTGACATGTTTTTCCATATTTTTTTTCCCTTTTATACACTTTGAAAATTTATTTTCGGCTTATAGGTATCAAGCAGCAGACTTGGTGAAGCTGGATGTGCCTTTGAATGGACAACCGGTTGATGCCATGGCTACCATCGTTCATAATTTGAAAGCTCAACGTGTTGGTCGTCAATTTGTGGGTAAGCTAAAGCAAGTCATACAGAGGTTTGCTTCTTCTTCTTTTTTCCCCTAGAACATACTTTTCCACCTCTCCCTGCCTCGGACACAGCCGTGTAATTAGCAAATGGAAGATAACGTGAAGAGAAATGCTAGCTTAATCATAGAAATTATAGCAACAATCAGTTTGCAGTCGATCAGTCATCCTGCATTTGGTGAAACTCAATGGTCAGTGTCGTACAACTTAACACGGTCAGTAAACATATAGAAGGCCTTTTGAAGTAATTTTTGGACTTCTGTTTTCTTGACTAATCGCTGAAATGATGGTTAATAGTGGATATTAAAATGACTACTGCTATTAATCAGAGACAACAATGAGGACTGAAGTAGTTCTTAATGTTTACATTTTTAAGGCAAATGTTCGAAATAACAATTCAAGCAGCCATCGGATCAAAGGTTATCGCAAGGGAAACGTAAGCTGATCGACTATCTTCCAGTCATTCTATTCTTCAATTCTCAAAACAATTTGTCTACGCTTATCCCAGCTCTCGTCATTATCTTTGCTTTTATCGGGTGAGAGCGTATGAGAGGCTGCTATTGCCGAGTCGTCCTAATATTCCTCTTGCTTTTTCAGGCTTGCTGCAATGAGGAAGAACGTCCTTGCTAAGTGCTACGGTGGATATATTACAAGGAAAAAGAAGCTATTAGAAAAGCAAAAGGAAGGTAAGAGACGAATGAAACGTGTCGGTTCTGTAGATATTCCTCAAGAGGCATTCCATGAGCTTTTGAAGGTTTCATAACAATGGAGTGGTGGATTACTGATTGTAGTCATTTCTCCACAATTACTTTTCGCATCAAATTGGATTAAGCATAAGGGAAATGCTTATACAAGGCGAAGGAATGGAGTGCACAGTTTGCCGAGAACTGCTGGTACGTCTTGTATCTTACTCCTTGGATCGACATGTTCTTTTCACAAGGTTATCCAAATTGTGAGTAGCAGTTTCCTTTTTGCTCATTTACTGGTGACAACTGCCTGTTCTGTATGCATAATTTATTTGTACACTGAAACATTTGATCAGGTGTAATATGTGATTCAGGTTACAAGATTGGTCATGATTCCTACTCTTTCAATCATTTTCTTTTAAAAGTAAAACTGTTTCTTGTAATATGAACGAGAACATGATGCACTAACCGCTTCTTTCTGTACATCTACATGCATCTCAATGTTTGCTCATTCTAGAGTATCCGGTCTGACTCATGAACTGTGCTTGTTTCTGGACTTTATGTTATCTCTGTTATTAAATGAGCATGATATATTCCTGTATTTCTAATCTTCTGCATTACATGCATACCATACATCCATCTTATTGAAACTTATGTATCAGATATTTATCTGTCAACAACTTTCTGTAATCAACTAGTCAAAGGTTATACACTTTGAGTCTTTCATCTATCAGTGTACCACCAGTTGTGCCATGGGCCTGTTCTCGAGAGGTCGGATCATATGACTGTGGTGCAGCCAGACCAAGGGTATCAAGCCATGGATTGAGCTTTGACATGACGGGAAACTCTTGGCATTTTGGAGATGGGATTATAACAACGATATTTCTTTATGTTCAATACCATAACCAAGAAAGCAACAAAGACGAGATTTCATTCGTGGGGTTTGAGTAGAACCAAATAAACACAACCAAATACCTTCAAAATATTATAGTTTGGAAATTTCCCATGGAGACGATCGATTGATGGTGAATAGTGGAGGAGGGAATCTAATTGATGGTGGAGATTGCGGTAACAATAGTTTCACCCCAAAAGAGTTTGGGAACATTATATAGGAGAAGAAGAGATCTGATAGTGTTCAAAATATATCGATGTTTTCTCTCAGTGTGTCCATTTTGTTGAGAGATATCAGAACAAAATCTTTGAGAAATGGTACTATCCTCATGAAGAATTGCAAAAAACGCTGAATCAATGTATTCTGCAGCATTGTCAGAACGAAATATTTTTATAGTGTAGTATTGAGTTCTGATTATATTTCTGAATTCACGATAAATCTGCAAAAAATCTGATTTCGTGTTAGTAAGTAAATCGAGAGAAGTCATCAACAGAAATGACAAAATATCTAAATTCTTCAATAGTAATAACAGGAGCTGTTCCCCGCAAATTAGAATGGACAATATCAATAGGTTCAGAAAAGTTGGAATTACTTAAATTAAAAGACAAAGCATATTGTTTTCCCAACTGACAAGAAATACAATAAAAAATTTGATCATGAACAGATCCAAAATAACCACTAAATGAGAGATTACGAATACGAGATAAAAAAGTATGACATATTCTAAAATGTCGTAACTCTAAATATGGAAAGTTTTTTCTAAAGACTACAACATTCATAGAGTTAAGAACATGTAATGAAGTTATCTTGAACAGACGATCAACTTTATGTCCTGTCCCAATCTGCTGACTAGTATGAGAATCCTCCTGTATCACACAACCATATGTAGAAAAATATAAATCAAGGTTAAAATTACAAAGTTATCCAATAGATAATAAATTGAAAAATAAATCAGAAATAAAATATGTATCGGTAACAATGAGTTCGGATATACAATGATTTCTTTTTCAAATTTATATATCAAAAAATCACTTTTTAACATTTTAGTTACCAACCGATCACTTTTTAAAAACGAACTTAAACACTCCCTTCCATCTTTACCCCTGATTTCCTCATCCCATCAACTCTCCTCTCCCCAAGAACCCCGCAACCGTGACACCAGGGCAAATCCCCAATTCTCTCCGATGCAAATCGACCACAACGGCACCGATTCCATTCCTCTCAAATCCAACAAGGGCAAATCCATCTCCCTTGACCCCAAAGGCACTCCATGGATGGAGAAATACCGTCCGAACTCCCTCGTCGCACACCGTGATATGGTCAACACAAGTAATCGAATCCATTTCTC
>LIEC01006981.1:0-10039 GCA_001925005.1 Drosera capensis
ATTGTAGAAGGCTACACTCATGATGAAATAAAAGCAATTGAGGCAAATCTATCAGCCTTACAGACTGAACCTACTCAAGTTACCTCTGTTGCACCCTCCCTCACAATCAGACCTATTACAACCGAGCCAACAACGACAGCAATTTTTCCATTCCAAGTAGTGGAATGGATACCTTAAAGATTACAGCAGACCAACCAACAACTGTAACAGCAACATGGACAACAACTGTTACAACATCATGGATAACAACAACGATAATAACTCAAGAAAGGCCTTCTCTAGGAAAGATCATTGACACGATAATGCAGACGATTAAAGTAGTAGAAGAAAGTCTGCTACAACAGAAAGCCAGAGACACTCAACTGCTTGCTCAAAGGAAACAAGCCGAGATGCAGAAGAAGGATCAAAGCGAAGAGATGATTAAGGAGTTTGTGACACAACAGAGACTACCAATAAAAAGGCCAACCAAGACAGGAAGAACACCAAGGTCTGCAAGACCAAAGTTGATTCCCCAAGGGCCAAAGATAATATACAGAATCAATCCAGACCAATCACATACTCTAATTAGGGACATTGCTGGAATGTTTGAAAGAGAGATCCATCAAATGCCTCAACTTCAAAAGAAGCAAACAGCTAGTAGGTCAATAAAACCAAAGGAAGCACACATCCTCCTCAATGGGACACTGGAATTCAAGGACTCTACCTTGAAGACAACCAGGCTAAAACATGCAATCATCAGACCCATTGAATTTGTAAACTCACCTGTAGTCGAAGCTGAGCTAAAGAAGATCTTAAATAAAAATGTCGAAGCTGCAACTGAGGAGATATACGAATATCTCTCTAGACCTGACTTGGGAAAACATCAGCCATCAGGTGATGATGGTGATATCCAACAGCATCTTGATGATCAGCAAGTGATGATGATGAAATCATTGATCAAGTTGCAGAAGAAGGAGTGTAAGTGCAGACGACAACAGTTAAGACCGTAGAAGAACATGAAGAATCTACAACAAAGGAACCTGCAGACAAACCATCTGAAGTAATGTCATCTGCGACTGAACCAGAAATTTCTCCTACAAAGACTACAGAAGGGCTCGAAGCAGAGTCCTCTATAGAAAAATAAACAGATAAAGGATCTACAGCAGAAACAACCACTGAAGAGAAGCAAGCTGAATCCTCAAACAAGGAATCTATCACAGAGAACCCAGTAATCATAGGCCTTGCAGCAGAAGAGACATACGAAGATAAAGCTGAAGATTAACCAACTCAACAAACCACAAAAGAACTCCCTGATGTTGAGGAAGCAGAGGAATCATCTGCAGCTGAGGATCTAACAGCAGTTACATCTAAAGTAGACACCCCAATTACAAAAGAGGTAACCTACACTACAGCTGAGACAAAGAATGCAGACGACTTCCAACAAGCTGCAGTTGAGGCCAAACAAACAACTCCCTCCGAATAGCTATACAAGAGCTGGAGAACATCTTGTTTACACCACCCTCTCCATTTGGAAAAGTGCAAACAAGAGCCGATCCAACCCCTGTAGGACTTGCACAAGGACTGTTTAGCCACAGTACATCAGAAACTCAAACGACACCTTCCTTAACAGTCAAGCACCTAACAACAAAGTCTGATGAAGATGGTATTTAGGTCATTTCTATTCAACCACATCAACAAGGAGAAAGAATTCCATTGTAACCTTCAGAGAACACCACCCAATACAGGCTATAACAGCTCGATCAAGAGATCTATAGTCTGCACTCATGGACCAGGGATGCATTTCATGAGCTACTTGAGACTTGCAGCCGATTGCTGAAGATATAGAGGAAGAAAGGGAAATTAGAAAGAAACCTTTGAAGATTTTCAAAGTACTCTGACCAACTTGGCAGTAGGTGTCATTGATCAAATGAAACAAGCCAAGTCAATAAACCTTTAAAATCAACGAATCAGCACTTCCAACTTGAATAAATTCAAGGGCAAACACACTGCTGAACTCCGAAAGCTAAACCAAGCCCTGCAAACTACTCAATAACAACTTAATGAGCATCTGAGCATCAACGATACCAAATACAAACTACTTGAAACCAAACTCCAAGTAGTTCAGAAGATATCTTCTCAGAAATCAAAGTTGTGCGCGTTGCTCTGGAAACTCTCACCTCCACCCTCAATGTTACAAAAAGGAGGAGAAGCAATATGCAGCAGAGTAGCAAGAAAGTCAGCTGCAACTCAAGGGGAGAAGCAGCCTGCATATAAGCCAAGGAGGACTGCAGACGAGTAGAAGGCCCAGGAGGAGAGGTCTTCTACAACAAAGAGGAAACTTTTCTCTGAACAAGAAAGGGAAAAGTCTGCTAAAATGTCTAGGCATCATAAGGAGCATTCTTATGAAGAACAACGATACCACAGACAATACAGAAGAAAGACCTTCAAAGCGCAGCAAAGGATCAGAAGAGGAACGAAGACATCAATGCAGCAAGGGAAAAAAATATCAAAGGTAAGGATAAAACATTTTCAATGCTCTCTTTGTTTTAGTTATGTTGTTTTTATTAAAAAAAATATAATCAAGTTGAATTAAGCTTCAACATATGTAACTAAACAGGTAGAAAGTTATGTACTTGTTGTTTTACATATGAGTTTTTGTTAGCATCAATTTAGGGGGAGATTGATAGGAATATACAATCCCTCCATTTGTATAAAAATTGATGTAAAAAAACTGAGATATATTAGTCATAATGTAGTTAGTGTGTTTAGGCCAAAATACAGTAGGTAGTTACAGTCTACGTTGGATGCCAGTGGGCAAACGACTGTAGATATATAGGCATCGTGCAAGCCACCAGATGCAGGCTAGTACAGAGAACTTTGGATGAACAACTATTGCATTGATGAGCAAAAAAAAGAACGTCAAAGGCTCCAGGATCTAAGGACTGAGCTTGCAGACTAGGAGCAATACAGAATACATCAATGTGCAGCAGATCTGGGTGCAGACACGGTTGTAACTGGGACGGATGCAAATGAGGTCTCATAGTACAGTATGCAGACTAAGGTGCAGCAGACTGGGTATATCAGAGGATGGTTGTTAGTGGATGGGTCAAAGGTCTGGAGTCAGTCAAACGGAGATTTGAGTTTAAACTGCAATGGCATAAATTCTGGAAATAGTGGACTTGCAGCATTATAAGGATTGAAAGGGAATACGAGTGGCAAAGTATCATTTCAGGAACAGTGCGTTGTCTTATAGGTTCGTTCCTTAAGCCTTTAAAAGGGAATAGTTAAGGCTTATTGAAGTAAGGCTGTTGAATAAGGATTGAAAGGCAAAGAGTGCAAAGCAATCAGAAATTCAAAGATTACTCAAGAAAGCTAAATCGTGAAGATACAGTGAAGAGGGTGTCACTAGTCTGCAGAAAAACAAATCTAGGAGTAGAGTCCAGAGTTTGGATCTGTGCAAAGGATTTAGGTTCTCTATCTTTAGTACAATCTAGATAGTGATTATAGTCAAACAAGTAATAAGTTTCTTGTAAGCTCAAACAAGAAGATAGTGATACTCACCTCTTTGTTTAACTATACTGGTCACCACGAGAAGACTGAATTAATCTCTCGATTATCATTTGACATCGAGTGTCTGAACCAATATAAATACTATGTCTATTACTTACCTTTACTATATTGATGTTTAGAACTATTAGAAATAAATCATCACAGTCAAACAGAGATAAAACTCAAAGAGTTTGAACTCTCTGCTGCAGATCACAAACTGTCATATGCAGACTATCTGTCGAAACGCGGTGAAGAACGCATGATTTCCATAGGTTTTGTAAATGCACCACTTCGTCTCGATTAACGAAATACAAGATTCTCCTATGTCAGCGCTGTTGGCTACAGGGGCTAATTATAGAGTGAAAGTGGCTAAGAAGTGGTATACTGCATCTTTTAGATGGAGGTGTAAGGAATACATGAAATTATGCAAAAAATATTCCAACAAAAAAACCTAGTAGCTATCTAGACGATGAATAAATGAAACGTATATTCCGAGTTCATTGAAATGTGTTGAGCATGTGTTTACTGTCTCACTCACTCATTTTAAAGAGAACTGAAAGAAATATTTTTAATCGTATTTAATGTTTATTCAATCTAGCGTGCAGTTATTGTATCGACATCGATTTGTTAATTATTAATCTTGACTTACATTTACAAATGGATTGCAAAAGCAAAGGTAAAAATAAAATCGTCGAAGGAAAAATCAAAAACAAAGAATAAAGAAAACCAACAGGCAAAAGGCAAAAGAAAAAAAAGGCAAATGAAAAAAAAAAGCAAAGAATAAAGAAAATGAAAAAAACAAACCAAAAAGTGAAAGGTAAAGCAACAACAAAAGTAAAAACATTGTCTCCCTCCAGAATGTTTTTGCACTTTCACTCATTCTCTTATAAATTTGCACAATAATGCCAACTTTATTCACACAACACTGTCTCTTTTCTTAACTCTCTCGATCTTGCAAAAAAAATCTCTTTAGAAAACTCTAATCCACAGTACAAACATTCCACCGCATGAATATGACGATATACGAGGTCGACATCATATTATACTGTGGAGGTAGTTGATTTTCCTATCCAAAGAACGGGGATATTCATTGGATAAAAGGATTAGTAAGGTGTTTTCCTACCAAGCCGCTCTACTTCAATTTTGTTACGTTACGAGAGGAGATATGTGGTATGGATATATCATTTCGCCGAACCACAAGAATGTAGATATTACACGTAAATCAAAACTCTTTTGGCATGAATTACGTGCAAATTGATAATGAAAGAACTGGTTCCTGTTGCTTTATTTCTATCAGTAGGAATAAAAAATTATCAATATGTTGCTACCAATGGTGAATGAAAAAAAAAAAACAAGGGAAAAACGCAAGAGAAGATTTAGAAACTAGATACAAACAAGCAACGGGGTCGAAGGCTTCCAGCCGCATGAATACTACGACGATGTGTATACGTTCTTCAGTCAATAGGTGTTGAATTTGCTCACAAACGAAGACGATGGCAACAAAGATGACAACATCCAAGACATATCGTTTCCGCTATAGGAACACGAAGGATTAGGTTCGACTAACAATGTCGAAGTCATATTCTATTACAGAGGTCCTTGTTGCACTATTCCGATTGGTTATGAGATAGATTGGTCCACTTATGTTGAAAAAACCAAGGTCCATGAATTGGTCGTCTCACCTCATCATCCTTTACCACGTGATTTTTCATTTCGAGACGAAATCGAGAAACATCCTTAAAAAAATATATTTCGATCACTAAAGAATTTTTATTTTTATAAATAAAACATATCTTAATTTTTCTTTTTAGATACTAGTCCTCAAGTTATTTAATGTTTATTCTCGACACGCATGAAACATAATCGTGTTCATTATAATCGTGTTCGGAGACGATGCCCGAATAAAATAACAAAGGTGATGGATTACAAGTAAAGCGCCACATCCAATGACGTTGTGCCACTTAGGCTAAAGTGCCACGAGGCATGGGTTGAGGCTTATATTGAGGAATTTGAGGATAAATGTTACCAATTACTCTTGACTTACTATGAGTCTGCTGCGCTTTAGTTTGAGTTCAGTATTATGAGAACCTCGTGTACACCCATTCCCTACTTCAACCTCGTCTGCATGTAGATCTGATGCAATTCATGTATTGCTGTGTTGATCCTCGTTTGCAAATTTAATTCTAGATCTCAAAGTATTTGTAAGACTTTTGTTGGAGTTGTTTAGCCTAAATTTTATGTAGTAGTCTGCATCTGTGACCTTCTAGCATATGAATACTACAGCTACCTACCAATTTTCAGGGTAAACACACTAGCAACATAGTACTTTTAAGTTTTTTTTTATCAATTTTTATATCAGTGAAGGGATTGCACATCCTTTTCAACCCACAATTCCCCTCCGTGCCTTGCTATTAAAGAGTCTTTTCACTATTCCCAACAAAACCCATAATCAAAATCAAGTCAAACCCCATAAAATACATCTCGAAGTCAACTACAGATTACAGATTGTTATTCTAAATCTTTCTATCTATGGCAATCCTTTGATTGGATTTGCCTACACATTCAAATACCTTGAGTTGACATCTTCCTCAGTCGCACGTAGTAGATCATACCTACTTGGATAGTTCCATTCCATTCAATGTTGGCGCTTGAAACACCTACAATTCCCCTCCTTGTCTTGCGATTAAAGAGTCACTTCACTATTCCCAACAAAACCCATAAGCAAAATCAAGTCAAACCCCATAAAATACATCTCGAAGTCAACCAAGTGTTGCAATATAGTAACAACGCAAAACTTGCGAATGCAACAGATACGCATTCAGAGCACATATTAAATCGAAGTGTAAGATCTACGAGTGATGAACCCAGGAGCTCCATGGGACAAGCTTCGGATCCATGGCGCTTCAATATTTCCAAGCTCATAAACTTCAACCTTTTCTTCAATTTCATCTTCTTCACCTTAGGCTTGTCTCTTGGCCTAACACTTGGTTTCAATGATCTCAAGGTCTCCTCTCTCAGCACCATCCTTTCACCTTTCTTTCTTTCCTCTACATTATCAACGACACCACCAACATTGATCTCCCCTTCGTCGCAGCCATCACGAAATGGATTCGAGCATATGTTCAATTGCAGGAGTAGTGTGGCTACGACGAACTTGGGAAACCATAGCTTGAAGCATAACATGAGGGACGAGGAGTTGATGAAGAAGGCATCCATGGTGAAGCTGTTGCCTCAAGTAGAAGGGTGCCCAATGATCAAGTTACTTCCCAAGTTGGCTTTCATGTTCTTGACAAAAGGGCCATTGCCATTGAGTCCTCTTTGGGAGATGTTCTTAAGGGGACATGAGGGACTTTACTCCATCTATATTCATGCTCATCCTTCTTACAATGATACGTATCCTGTGGGTTCTGTGTTCCGTGGTAGACGAATTCCTAGCCAGGTCAGTCTGCTTGAATGCAAAGCATGGCTTACTCATAAGCCAGCGTTCCTGAGTTTATTGTGATCTGTTCGTATGATCTTCTTTTGATCTTGCAGCCAGTTGAATGGGGAACGTCGTCGATGATCGATGCAGAGAGGCGTCTCCTAGGCAATGCATTTCTTGATCTTGCTAACCAAAGATTCATATTGCTCTCTGAGTCATGCATACCCTTATACAACTTCACCACAGTCTACACCCACTTGATCAACTACAACCTGAGCTTCATCAGCTCCTTCGACGAGAAAGGTAAAACAGGTCGAGGGCGCTACAACACAAGAATGCAGCCTAATATAACCATCACAGACTGGAGAAAAGGATGGCAATGGTTCGAAGCAAATAGAGATGTAGCACTTCGAGTGGTATCCGATGACAAGTATTACTCTATCTTCAAGGAACATTGCCATCCTCCATGCTACAGCGACGAGCATTACTTGCCAACCTTGGCAAATATTGAGTTTCCGAGATTGATTGCTAATCGGACCCTTACATGGGTCGATTGGTCGAGGGGAGGCCCTCACCCAGGGAAGTTCGGGTTGGGCAGTATCACAGCTGAGTTACTGAACCGGATCAGGTTTGGTTCGGGTTGTGATTACAACGGGAGGATAACAAATCAGTGTTTCCTCTTTGCTAGGAAATTTGAGCCGTCATCCTTGGAGGCTCTTATCCGCCTTGCTCCATTGGTTCTCGGATTTGGTCCCTAACGCCGACATTGGATTAAATTGTAAAGGGTAATAAGACGTTAGATGCAAAGCATCTCTTGTACGAACAAATTGATTTGCAAACAGTAATTTGGAAGATAACTTTTTCCTATAATCCAATTGATGGAGTGTACATTCAGAAATAGGCACAAGATACAAGCTTCAATTTAGCAAGCATTTCTCCACACCAACGCAATCAGACGCGAAGCCCATCGAAAGGAGGCTACCAAATTTACACAGATACAAGCACAGAAGTTAACTTCTATATAACTTGACTTTCGACGTGTAAACAGACACACAGTTATCACGGTTAGCGGATTATATCACACAAGCGAACACACACGTTACATGAGCAACGAGGAAAGAAAATGACCTTTTCTTCATTAGCAAGAGCATGGAGCTGCCACATCCATTTCTATCCAACTCTTAATGCAATTTTTTGGACGGCATGTCATCAGCTGCATTAGTTTTCCCTGGCCATCAAAGGCGCAGGGCAATGTACAGTTGTCACCAGATTAAGCCCTTTCGTCTCCTAAATCTGTCAATGAGATCAATGCTCAGCCGGGTTTCTCCGACTGGTTTCGCTTCTTACATTTATCAAGCTGACTATCCAAACTGTTTCTGGACGGTTCTGCAAGGTCCGGATTCAGCTCAAAAGTTTCTTCAGGTGTTGAAGTATCGGGTGGCTTGCTCTGGATGTCAGATTCTGATGTGAGACTCTTTGACCCGCTGTGGGATGTAACCTTTGACTTGTTGAGGGAAGACACAAATTTTTTCAATTGTCTGATATAATCTTGGAAAAGCTCGAGGTTACAATGTCCACCATCATTGAGCCATAATGGGTCGTACTTGTTCTTCGAAAGCTCCCAAAGCTGTTTCGTGAGACCAGTCTACAATTTCATCTGCTGTCCCCTGGAACACGGAGATAATTTCACTACTCATTTCACTGGATGATCTCATATACGCTACAGGAGAAGATGCAGCAACGTTTCACATTCTAGACGAGGCGACTTTTCAGCATTGCAAGCAGCATAACGATAGACATATTCAAGCTGAAAACAAAATGTACGATTCTCAAAAGACACTTATGAAGATTGAAGCGAAATGATACTCATATGAATCACTAACAGTTCACCTGATGAATTTTGTCAAGGGTCTGCGAATATATACAACATTTCAGTCAAGAAAGCTGCTGATCGATCTCTAAAAGACGACATTCATGTCACAAGACGAAATGAGTTACTTAGAAGTTACCTTGTAAATATCAAACC
The DNA here is from genome assembly GCA_001925005.1 of Drosera capensis. Taxonomy (NCBI): domain Eukaryota; kingdom Viridiplantae; phylum Streptophyta; class Magnoliopsida; order Caryophyllales; family Droseraceae; genus Drosera; species Drosera capensis. Next base: position 8,976 of record LIEC01006981.1, read on the forward strand.
AGAACGTTCTTTTCACTGGATACAACACTCACGAACGGGACAATATTGGGCTATGCAGAACAACGCCTCTCAGGTTTGGGACACGAGAAGCAAGATCAACAGTCGGACCACTCCCAACTGATTGACCATACAAAATCAGTTGCTCATCTTTGACCCCATATTGTTCCTTGAGGCATGTATATGCTGCATCTATGTCTGCGTATGTATTAGTTTCAGTCGGCTGTTCAAGGAAAATCATTGCATCGGTGGTTAATGAACAGTGTAACAATGAACCTAAAGATACCGACTTCGATAGATTAATAAGAACATCAAAGCTCGCTTATTTCCCTCATCAAGTAATGTCGTAGCTGGACCCCAAAAAAAATCCAAGAAGACAACAGCAGGAAAAAGAAGATCACTAATTTGTGTGTCCTCTAACAAAGCCTGCATTCATGCTCAGTCGTTATTTAGATCAAGCATTCAAAGCCTAATAGTAACCAAAGCAGACACATATTCTCCAGTTAGAAGATAGGTTGCTCGTTCAAACTGAATTTCATTCAATTCTAGATCAAAATCATCAAGAGAATTGATACGCAAGCTCATATCTATTTCAATCCTGCTAGCGAAAAGTGTACTGGTGCTCTTTCCAGAAGAAGAAATCATCAGGATCCACAGCCCATCCCCTACTTGAAGCCTTAGAACTTGAGTCAACAATCAGAGTTCTCTTTAGGGACATCAAATACATTATATATCAAAAACGCCATCAGCAGCCCGTCACTTTGCAATATCTGTAATCTGAAAAGTCTTTTTCTTTACACGGGCCAGAAACCTGATTCTCATCTTCAATGGAAATCCACAAATTAAGAGCAATAACTGACATTGATCATGCCAATATTTGTGCTTTCTTGGAGACACAGGTCCAATGACGCCAATCCATGATGAGAGAGCATGGATTACGCCCTCAGGAGAGATAATATCGGAAGTTGTAACATGTCTTTGGCAATGCATAAAATAAGAACATTACTAGAGACAAGCTTCCGACGAAAGAAAAAACGGCCAGCAAAAAAAACACAAAGCTTATGAGA
>LIEC01006982.1:0-12196 GCA_001925005.1 Drosera capensis
GTTTCTGGTACAAAGATTGAGAATTTGGTTCGTGGTTCCATTCTGTTTCTGTATAGAAGCAAAACTCCATTGAGCAGGAAAATGTGATTGTGTTTAAATTAGTTTCTATTCTGAATTGTACACAAACATTAGATAAAGCTACCACACCAAAAAAAAAAAGAATGAAAAAGAGAAGCTGTGGCACCGTTGATAAGCAGTCCAAGCCTTAATTTGGAGGTCAGAAGATCAAAACTCGTTGGTATATGAGTTGCCATTTGGTTGAACCCATTGATTGGCCGGTTTAAGGTGCCAATGTCAATAGTCCGCCTGGTTTGTGGAATTATCGGGTGTAAACAAGTTTCTCTCTGGATTTCTTCTGAAAATTTGATACAGCTTTCACTGCAGTATTTCATGTAAAGCTAGCATCAAGCAGCACCTAATACTTCAGTCTGCGCTAGGATAGGTTGTGATGTTGCTATCCTGTCAGATTTTAATGTAGGAGTATAGTTAGTAAAAAACACGTATTATTGAAATGAATGTGTTTTATACACAGGTCAAACACGGACATATATATTCCGTATAATTCAACTAGTCGATGTATTTTTGTCGTTTTTTTATCGGTGTTTGCTAACCATGTCTGGGAGTACAGGCCTTTGCTGAAACCTTAAGTCATATTTTATGCAGCACTCTGGACTTCTTCATGTTTCCCTTAGCTGCTGGGCACTTCTGTCATTCGGGCCTCAAGTTTCTAAAGCCTATGGTCCATTTACGTTCTTCCTGATTTATGTACTCGGAGGAGTTGCTGGCAACTTGACAAGCTTTCTTCACACCCCTGAAACTACAGTTGGTGGATCGGTAAGTGTCCTGAATTACATCTTTTACAATCAGGTTCTTGACTTGTTGCATAAAATTGCTGATAGGAGACTTGTCAAGCATCCACATACGCTGAATAAGGATTTCAATCGAATACCATGTTAGGGACAAATGCACAGCCCTAGAATAGTTACAGCAAAAACCTTGAGCTGAAAGCTTATTACCAATCCACTGGCAAAAAATAATAGGAGGCTTTTTTTTCTTTGGTCGGATAATAGTAGGCCTTTTATCTGCGATTTGCTTTGGGTAGTTATCAAAATAATTATATAAATAAAAATTTACTGGTTGCTTGGCTTCACAGGGTCCTGTTTTTGCGATCATCGGAGCTTGGTTTAGTTATCAGATGCTGAACAAGGGTTTGATATCTAAAGAGACTTCAGAGGAAATGTTACGCAAAGCGGTTGTTGTTACCACTCTCAGCTGTGTCCTGAGTAGTTTCGGACCCATTGACAACTGGTAATTTTCTATCTCCTAATTAACATCTTGTTAAAAGGCTGCTGATTTGGTTTGAGAAGTCACGTTAGCGGTTGAAGTGATGGTCCATTTTGGCCAATTGGAAGTAAAAGATAAACTACCAGTTTGTTGCACTTCAACTAGGTGTGTGTATCAATCATATGCAACCACTAAAAAGAACTATTAGAATGTCAATCGCCAGCAACGGCTCATATTATTTCTTGACAAATGCGCTGAAAATTAAGACTTATGCCTCGACATCCTCTCTTGATGTCTTACTCATTCTCATTTACAATGCAGGGGAGATTTCGGTGCGGCATTTACTGGGATCACATTCGGGTTCTTGACATGCTCAATGTTGCAAGTAAACAATGCGTCTTCAAAAGCCATGCAGGAAGAAGGAATAGCTCTGGTTAGCCGTCGTGCAAATCCTTTCAAGTCGCTCATGATTTTCTCTGTTTTCCTCCTGGTCCTTAGCTCGTTACTTTTTGTTACTGAACCTCCTCTGGGCACCGTGGAGCTGGAAGCTCTTTTCTAGATCTCCGAGTAGGGATTTTTGCTGTGTATGTTCTGTTTTCCCTTGGTTTTGCATAAATGAAATCTATGATACTATATCACCTACACCATGTTTCCGGCATCTAACTCTATTAATGCGAACGATTCTCGCCTTAGGTCTACATAGTACCACGAGGATGAAATAGGGATGGTTCGACCTTATAGTTCTGATTGGGAACTGTGTATCTTGTCTCCCCATGCTTGATCCCAGGCTTCGTCAGATGACCTATGGAGGTAGGACATAAAACAATGCGGAATAAATCGTCTTTTATGTGTGTTAATTTGTTAAGAAATAAACAAAGTATAAAAGAAAACAATAAAGTTGCAAAAACACGATTTTTATGTGAAAACTCCTCAATGTGAGGAGTAAAAAATTACGAGGACGAATTCCATTTCAAAGTTTCATTATCAATGAAATAATGGGTGCACAAGATCCTTTCTAGATAGCATTAGAGATAATTGCGATTATAGTCGATCACCACAACACAATTCAGCAAAACAAATTAGCCCAAAACATCACAAATCTACAGCTTTATTTTGGATAGTGATAACTTAGTCAATATAACTCCAAACGACGTATTATCAATTTCTAATTAAAGATCGATGAGTTAGCAACGCGCTCATCAAATTTCATAATAATCCGACATTGTTTTGACTTCCGTCCGCCCGCTAGAAATGGACTACTGCAACCAGAAAACTGTCAGATGAAGGCTTTGTTACTGCTACTGTGCAACTGCGATTTCTGATTTGGTTTTACTGATCAAAACCTAGATTTTCCTCTCTTTTTGGCTGTTGAATCCAAAGGAAATTCTCTCATGTTTGCTTGGAACGTGCCTGCTTTGTGATTAGATCAATTACGAGGAAAACTCAAGATATATATATTTTCGTCACATATATCTTCATAGAAATTCCTCCATATATGTGACAATCCATCCGGCTTTTTCCAACAAGGAGTGAACCCGGTCCAATAAATCTCTCCCTCACGATGAAGTGGAGGAACACGTCATTCTTGCAATCGAACGCATACCTCAAGCTTATGTCTTGGCAATATTTTATTAAGCATATCAACACCATTATCATCTGTGTGTATCTTATCGAGATGAATGTTCTTCACATCGAGAATGTCTCTAATTCACGTATAACGTGTATCAATGTGCTTCGACTTACCATGATAGGTAAAAATCTTGCTGAGGTGAATCACACTCTGATTATCGCAAAACAACACATAACGATCTTGTTTGGACCCCAAATCTTGAATGAACCTCTTTATCCAAAGCATCTCTTTGCACGTTTCCGTAACTGCGATGAACTCTCCTGTCGTAGAAAACACAACACATTTCTATAACCTCGACTGTCAGGAAGCAGCTCTGACATGTCCGTCGTAAAATGTGCAAATTATATCATAACTATACCACATAAACATTAATAGGATATTAATAACTATAGTAGTGGCAATCATGGTCGAACCAATTAGGAACGAGGATTAAAAATTAAATATTATGATCTTATATAAAATAAATTACATAAATTGTCGGGTTTTGGATTTTGATGATAAAAAATAAAATATTAAACTAAGATAAGAAAATAAAATTGAAAAAGATAGAATATTCAAGGTTTTTATATAAGAGATATTAAATTAATAAAATTTTGAATCATTTGGATTATGATTAAATCATAGATTATATTTTCCTCTCCGATTCAATATTCTACAATGTAGATTGTAGCTAATTAAGATAACATTATAAAATAGAGTTGAAGCCAAATGAGAATGAGCTACACTAATATTAATTAATCTTGACAAAATGAGAATATACCTTTCTTAATTAATATTGATCATAAATAATAATTCAACCCATTTTATTTAGTAAGCAAATGAGAATGACTTACAAATAACTATTATGACATGGATAACTTTAATTGTGCAAATGAGAATGACATAATTATAGTTTTGCCACTACGTTTTGTCAAATGAGAATGACAGTTGTAATAATAAAAATTATATAACCTAGAGTAGCTAATTTCAAGCAATATGATTTTTATCAATTAATTAAGATCAATTCATGCATAAAAATCATGCAATATAAATTGGAGTTATTAAGATTTTTGTATTCTAATAGTGTCAATAATTCAATATTCCACAATCATCTAAATAGATATCAAACATTAAGCACACACCAATCTCAATCAATTTACTTTGGCATTGAAAACTGAAACTCGATCCATATCAGTGAATAATTCATAATGACCTCATTTGAATTGTCAAATAATTATGAGAAGATTCTTCCATTTGTTCAAAGTCCACCAAAACTAGATTAAAGCAGTTACAACCTCATTTTAAGTATGCTTATTTGAATTATGGGAAAAATCTCCCAATAATTATTTCGAGCAAATTATATGTGTAGCAAGAAGAAGCTCTCGTTAGTATACCCAATAATTATACAACTACAATTGGATGGACAATAACTAATATCAAAGAAATTAGTCCCTCTGTTTGTATGCATCGTATTTTACTTGACGGTTCCAAACTATCAAGGGAGGTACAACGACGCTTAAACCTTCCAATGATGGAAGTTGTCAAGAATAAAATTTTAATACTTCTTGATTCTGATGTCATCTATCCAATTATTGACTCTCAATGGGTTAGTCTTATCCATGTTGTACCAAAAAAACGGGCTTAACTGTTGTGGAAAAGGATAATGGTAAAATAATTGTCACTAGAATCCAAAAGGGATGGCTTGTGTGCATTGACTATCGTAAATTAAATTTAGCCACACAAAAAGATCATTTTCCATTACCTTTCATGGTTCAAATGCTCGAAAGACTATCTAGTAGATCACATTTGTTGCTTTTTGGATGGATAGTCTCCTTACAATCAAATTGTGATAGCATTTGAAGATCAAGTCAAAACAACATTCACATATCCATTTAGCATATAGGCGTATGCCTTTTGGGTTATGTAATGCTTCTGCAATGTTTCAAAGGTGTATGATATTAATTTTTTTTATTATATAGCCCATGTTATTGAGGTATTTATGGATGATTTTACCGTATATCGAGATTCTTTTGAAAAATATCTCAAGAATCTGGAGCCGGTGCTTAAAAGATGTGTTGAAACCAATTTACTCCTTAACTATGAAAAATCTCATTTTATGGTGGAAGAAGGAATTGCCCTGGGACATGTTGTCTCTGTAAAGGGATTGGAGATTAACAAAGCTAAATTTGAAGAATTAAATCCCTACCTATTCCACATGTGTGCGTGCAATAGGGGCATTTTTAGGAAATGCTAGTTTCTATAGAAGATTTCTAAAAAGCTTTTCCAAAATTGCACAACGACTTTATTAATTATTGAAGAAGGAAGCTACATTTGAATTTAACGAAGAGTGCAAAGAAGCTGTTGAGAAGTTGAAGGAGAAATTAATTTCTACCCTTAATTCAGCCATCAGATTGAAATTATCTATTTAAGATAATGTGTGATGCAAGTGATAAGGCTGGAGGCGTCGTTTTAGGTCAAATAGTTGAAAAAATCCTCAAGTAATTTATTACGTATCAAGGACGCTGGATGAGGCCCAATGTAATTATACAATAATTGAAAAAGAAATGTATGCACTCATATTTTATTGGAGACAAAAGTGATTGTTTTCTTAGATCAAACACCATTGAAATATTTACTCAAGAAAAAGGAGTCATTTTCCGAGGCTTCTGTGTTGGGTTCTCCTTTTACAAGAGTTTTATATTGAGATCCGAGATAAGAAAGACGCTGAAAATTATGTGGCAATATAAATCTTGTGTTTCTTACTTGCTTTTTATTGCTTTGAGTATTTAGAATTGTTAGACATCAATCACAATAGCAAGTAGAGACAAACTCTCAAAGTATAAGTGTCTACTGTAGATACTCTTAGTAGTCTGTAAATGACATCAGTGTGTTGAAATCGATTATTTCGCTTTATTACATTGAAAAATTTAAAATAACCTATTCATCCCCCCTCTAGGTTGTACCTGTGAATCTTACAATTGGTATCAAAGCTTGATTTTCTAGACCTCACAGTTTTGGAAAGAAATAGTCATCTCTTTTGATTTATTTCTGCAAAGAAATTATTAACAATTTAGTTTGTGAAGAAAATATGGCTCCTCTAAAGCTACCCAAATGCCCATACAGTGGAGAGTCACCAGCATACTCGTTTGACAAATTCAATCACTTGAAGCTAAGAATGGTTGCTCATCTGGATTCAATAAATGAAAGAATGCATGACATTATTATAGATGGACCATACATGCCAAAGATGCCAGATCTAGTTGATGCATCCAGCAAAGTGGACAAGCCCAAATCCCTCTGGATAAAAAAGGACTGGGATCTAGTGCTCATGGACAAAAGGGTAAGAAATCAAATATTTAAAGCTCTTGATGATGAATTATTTGAGATAGTGGTTCATATAACCATAACAAAGGAAGCATGGTATGCTCTACCACTCATGAATGAAGAAACAAATAAAATTAGAGAAAAAAGAAGGATATACTGATGCAGTAGTATGATTGGGTTTCTATAAAATCTGATGAAAACCTGGCCAGTTTTTATGAAAGATTCAATGTACTAATCAACAATCTCAAAACTTTAGAAAAAAAATTTCACAACAAAGAAGTTAACCTAAAGTTTATGAGATAACTTGGTAAGATATGGGGAACAAAGACTATAGCAATAATGGAGTCCAGGGATCTTACTAAGATATTCTTGGTACAGCTGTCCTTGCTAAGAGGGTTCACTAGTATGTATTGAATAACAAAAGGTATGATCGGGATCCTTTGTACGTGAATTTAATGTAATATTTGCTTGAATAATTGAATGAAAAACATATTAAATGTGATTATTTTGTCAATATCTCTTAGATATACAAGAATGTGTTTGAAATATTAAAATATCTATGTTATGGAGTTCTCAAACAAATTATTTGTTTCAGATTGATTTTCAGAAACCTTTCAAACATTGTTCAAGGATCCAAAAACATTTCGAAGGCCCAAAAACTATTTGGAAGCCCATCAACAAAGCCCAATAATTTGGGCCTGAGTCCACTCCTGTATTTTCCAGAAGGAGTGCGCAGCCAAATCACCGCCATCACGCAAGCAACGATGGAAACGATAAGCCGCCATTCACCATCAACGCCAGCTGCCATCCATCGCCGAAATCCAAGACCGTCGCTAATCATCCATCATATACAGTCAATAGATTCCAGCATAAAACCCACAGATTCGCAGCCATTCCATGACAAAAAAGCTATCAAAGATCAATCTTGTCCACATGCATGCTTCAAAGGTTGAATTTTCATAATCAATGACATCCTTGCTGAGATATTAGTGCTGAAAATATCATCTATAAAAAGAGAGATTGACATAGAATAGATAGATAGATACAAAGACAGAGATCCTGTAAAATTAGAGAGGGGAGGTGAAGAAACACTTACCTACGGCTGTTTACAAGGAGGGCGTGTTGCTAGGGCTCGGTGCGGCTGCAAGCAAAGGAGGACGGGCTGTGCAACAGTGGAGAAGCAGCTGCGTAAGAGTAATTGAAAGAGAAAGAGAGAAAGGAGGAGAGGAAGAGCCTGCGCGTAGCCAAAGGGAGAAAGAAGAGCTTAGGGTTTTAGTTTGGGCTTCAAAGCCCAACATTAACCAAGACCTAAACTTGTTTCGGCCCAAGATTCCATTCGGCCCAAGATTCCATTCGGCCCAATTGGTGCACATTTTCCTAATTTCATTTCCTTTAAATTTAGTTTGAATGATTCATTAAATGTATGTTTTACACTCCAAATATTGAAATCATGAACTAAATTTTATAAGGCTAAGGTAAAGGTTTGTTAAATTTATATATATAAAAAAATATATTATTATTAAGTTGTGATTCATATAGCTAATGATTAAGTGATTATTATGCTCTTAATGCTTTCATTAGATTGATCACCTTTTAAATGATATGTGTCATATAATTGAGACCGAGAGGAGAAATTATATGAATGCTTAATTAATAATCACCGTGGATTAAATTGATATAGAAATATATAATTTGATACATGCAACAGTTATAGACATAGATGTCACATTCCTATGTTGAAAGCTAAAAGGATTTCGTAAAATTTAATGCATTAGTGTTTTTCTAAATTCATATTAGAAATAATATGAATTGCTAAACAATAATATTGTTAATATTGTTCGAGAGAAAATATTAATGGTTTCGGGAAATCCTGTTGTTACATGAGAATATAAATCACAACCATAATAATATAACATTGATATGAATTTACAACCTAAGCCTTAGCCACTTTTCACTTATTTTTAAATCGATATCAATTAGTCAATCACCAATCATTTCATTGTCTAGATAAAGCAAAGATAATATAGTTTCGATAATTGTTTACATAATCCATGTGGGTTCGAAAATCCGATATTCATTTATCAATTATTATACGACCAGTGCACTTCCTCTTTACCAGTTGAAAAATACACCGGTCAAGTTTTTGGATCCGTTGCCGGGGATTGTGCTTTAAGCAATATTGAAATTCTTATTTCTCACTTTAATCTAGAATTTATTGCATTTTCTATTTAGAAAAAAGTCACAAAAAAAATTTATGTCTAGGGGACGATCGAAGGGTCCAAAATTTTCTAGCCTTGAATCTGAAATTGAAGAAATTTTGCTTACAACAAAAATGAAAGAACAAGATAATATGAGGAGAACAATGGGTGATTTTGTAACACCACAAGTAGGTGGTGTTAGATCTAGTATAATGAGGCCAACAATTCAAGATAACAATTTTGAGATTAAGCCTCAAGTTATACAAATGATTCAACAATCTTACTCATTTGGAGGTTCCCCCTTAGAAAACCCCAATGCCCATATCACTAGCTTTTTGGAGTTATGCGATACCTTTAAATATAATGGTGTTTCTGATGATGCAATTAGATTAAGACTCTTTCCATTTTCACTAAGAGATAGGGCAAAATCGTGGTTGCAATCGCTTCCACCAAATTCTATCACAACTTGGAAAGACATGGCACAACAATTTTTGACCAAATTTTATCCCCCTAGCAAAACTGCAAAGCCTTAGCCACTTTTCACTCATTTTTAAATCGATATCAATTAGTCAATCACCAATAATTTCATTGTCTAGATAAAGCAAGGATAATATAGTTTCGGTAATTGTTTACATAATCCCTGTGGGTTCGACAATCCGGTATTTATTTACCAATTATTACACGACCAGTGCACTTCCTGTTTACCAATTGAAAAATACACCGGTCAAGGTACAGTAGAGTCCAGCAAAGGATTTGTGCAAAGGGTGTAGGTTTTTCACCTTTGACAAGTTGATTAGCTTTTAAAGAGGTTGTCTTGTAAGTAAAAAATAAGAAGATAGTGAACTCACCCCTTGGATTGACTAAACTGATCACCATGGGAAGAATAGACTAAACTCTCGATTATCAGTTGATAACGAGTGTTTGAATCAGTATGAATCCTGTGTTTCTTACTTGCTTTTTATTGCTTTTAGTATTTACAATTGTTTGACATCAATCACAACAGCAACCAGAGACAAACTCTGTAAGTATAAGTGTTTGCTACAGATACTTTTAGTAGTCTGCAAATGACATCAGTGTGTTGAAATTAGCTATTTCGCTTTATTACAGTGAAAAGTTTAAAACAACCTATTCACCCACTCCTCTAGGTTGTACCTGTGGATCTTACACATAGGGATGTCTCCCTATAAATTTTCATTTGATAAAGCATTCCATTTGCCAGTTGAAATTGAACACAAAGAATATTGGACAATTAGGCAAATGAACATGAATTACAAAGATAGGGTTAAAAATCGCCAGCTTCAATTACAAGAGCTTGAAGAGATCTAGAATTATGCGTATGAAAATGCAATAATTTACAAGGACAAAACCAAATTATTGCATGACAAAATAATCTCGAGGAAAAGCTTTAATAAAGGTGATAAAGTCCTACTCTATAATTCAAGATTAAAACTTTTTCCGGGCAAGCTCTAGTCAAGATGGAAAAGGTCATTTTTAGTGACTAAGTGTTTGACTATGGTGCAATTGAAATCCAGAATTTGGATTCAAATAAAAAATTTGAAAATCAATGGTCACCGTCTCAAGCCTTATTTTGATGGTTTTTCGAAACAATGGGAAGATGTGCTTTCCATAAAGGTGATTTTACCAATTAAAGGTCACCAAGTGCTAAACTATTATCGAGCGAACGATGAAACATCGACGCTACTTAGGAGGTAAGCCAAGCTCATTTAAGCATTCAGGTAGTTTGGTTTTAGTTAGTTTAGAAAAAACTTATTATATGTGGTGATCTAAAAAAAAATTTGAAGCGATTGATAAAGTGTTATAAATTGTTAATAATGGTTTGGGGGCATTGAAAAAATTTTCGGGTTGAAAACTAAGTCCAAAACTAGGATTCCAGGTTGTTACGGCAATGACGGATGGGAATTACACACGGCTGCTTCGTTTTCAAATGTCACACCCGTGACGCTTGTGTCATGCCCGTGATAGGTTCCTAGGAGCCTTATGAATGCTCTATTCATCACATTTTCATCATATTTTCTTCACTCAAACTCCCACAAATGGTTTTCCCTCAACTCTAAGTCATCAAATCTCAACCAAACTTCGTGATTCTTGTTTCTAATCTTCCTAAAATAATAACTCGTTTCACACCATTTCCATCCTTGATTCATCACAAACAACTCCAAATCCATCAAAATTCGAACCTCAAATCCTAAGTCTAAAATTTTCAATTCACATTGTTCAGCCTAATTCAACACTTCAATCTACAACATTAGCTTAGGAGATCAACATCCAAGGCAGGTGATTTTGGATTGTTGGAAGCGTTTTGAAAATTTGGTGGGTGAGGGTTTTAGAGTTTTTGGGGTAATTGTTGGATTGTGGTTTCTTAGTTGATTGTACAGAATGATGAACATAGGGAAGAGGCAAAAAAACACTACGACGAGTACTAGTAGAGTGTGTACGGGTTGGGAAGCGTTTACACCTTATCTTAAGCATACAAACTTGATCGAGAAGCATGATCTTGATAGATATGAAATTTTGAAGTAAGAGATTGGTGGTACAGACGAGATGGTTTGATGTGCGTGATTGCACGAGCGTAGGAGTTTGGGTTGATATTTTATGGATGGGTGAAAGACTTGGTTAGGAGGTTTTCCTAACCAGCAATGGAAGATATACAAGTAATTAACGCTTGAAGTGTTGAGTACATTGATTATGGGGATTGATGGGTTTGATGATTTTAAGGGAAAGCATTTGTTTAAGAAGGTTCAAAAGGAGTATTTTTATTGCCCTCAGGATCGACGAAGGATTCAGACTAGATTAGAGTCCCTTATGAAGGGATGTCACCGAAGGATAAGGAGAATTGATTATTTTCTACAAATAGGGACTATAATGATGACGGTGATGATGAGATGGAGGATGTTGTTGCATCGGCACATGAGGATGTTGGAGAGCTATCGCACGCTAAATATGCTCCTATATTTCACTATGATTGATAGCTTGACCACCCTATTCCACAAGAGGGTCAGCATCCACCACCTTTGCCTGATTTCCAGCCTCTGGAGTATTATGATTAGCGTACTGGGATTCAGAGGAATGAGCATGAGCTGCAGTGGCAACGGAATGAGTTGGTAGTGCAGCGAACTGTTATACAGAGACATGGATATGAGATCACTCGGCAGGGTGAGGATTAATAAGATTCATGGATATTTTAATAAATAAGATTTAAAAAAGTGACTTATTAGTAATTTTCAATAGGGAAAAAAAACCATGGCTTTAGCATAGTAAAACGATGAGGATTATTTATTATGATCAATACACTAGTATATGTAGTTTGAGCATCACTTCTAAGGAAGTTTATGTCCTACCTAACGTCATTCTATTACTTCTCTATGATATAACTCTTTCATGTGTAGATAGCAGTTTAGTGGTAACTTGAACCGTAGATAGACATTTAAAAACCTTCATGTTTCCCTTTTATGCCATCTATCGCTATATCCATCGATTATAGGGGAGCGTGGTGTGAGTTTTTTGAAAAAAAAAAACATATTTGTTTACAAACTAAACGTCTTTCATGGTGATCCTTATGCTATTTTTGGTTATTGAAGAATGTTCTATAGGCCTACTCATCAAATTGAAAAAGAAAAAGAAGAAAAACGAAGATAAAAGTTATCAAAGCAATTTACACAAGCAAAAAGCTTCAAAATACTACGTCCCTTACCTCGATAATCAAAATTATCATCTACGGATAAAGTGGTGTGTGTGTGTGTGTGTGTGGGGGGGGGGGGGG
>LIEC01006996.1:0-18959 GCA_001925005.1 Drosera capensis
TGAGTCTGGAATTGGCTATCTAACATGAAAAAGAAACTCATGCATGATCTTATTTTTGAGCCAATGCCCAAAGCAAAGAAATAAGCGATCACATAGGATAAGAGGTTGTTCACTCTACTGATCAGGTTAGGCCAATGGTCACATTAATTAATCCCCACTTGCACATCATGCCATGAAAGTATTCCTTTCTAGGGTATACCTGAATTCAGAATCATGGACAGTATTTTCTCGGACATATGGCGATTCAAAGCTAGCTAGCTGGTGAACAGTTGAAGTTTAAGCACAAGAAGCAGCGAAAAGAAATGAAGTTGAAAGAGAAGGAATCTAGAGAGCAATCAAAACCTACACATGATATGGTGAACACGGGTAAGCCAGCTCTTGAACTATATCGGGTGCACCATTCTCACCAAGAGAAGGTGGTGGAGCTTCCATCACTGAGGAATCAAGTGTTGCTTTTCCTTGTTGACCAGGAGGATTTGGTTTGGGAGAAGAAGGCGGCTTCAGATCCTCATACCTGTTGAATCAGATAAGCTAGTTTACAATATTCGTACAAATGTGGCCACCTGATCACAAAACATAGCCACAGAAAGCAAAAATAAACAAAAAGAAAAAGAAAAAGAAAAGGAAGAAAGAAAAATACAACGATACATGCTTACGCTGTATAAGGGGACAATGGTCCTTTTATCAAAGAATCATCATCTACAGGTTCCTTCTCACTTGGAGCCCCAGAAAATGTAAACACAGGATCCATATCGCGGCTAGCCCCTAGCTCCTATCAACAAACAAAATTCTCAGGACACTTTAAAAGGCTGAAAATGACTGAAAAATCTTACAAATAAGTACTGTAGGATTTCCCTCGGCAGAATCTTCCTCCACATTAGCAGTTGATGTCTCAGATGCTATTTTATTAAAAGGTAAGGCATCCTGGATATCTGCAGCACCATTGTCCTGCTAGTATCATGGCACAGCACTTCTTGAATGACTCTGATAGTAGCATGCTCATTCTGACACCTTAACCACGCAAAGAAATTACCTTGGACGAGTAAACCACAGTGCTCCATGAAGGTATCTCTAAAAGGAGCTCTCTGATAGGCCGTAAGGGTGCTGTTGTTTCCGCAATCACTTCCACCACCTTATAGTAAGAAACACTAGGACTTTTTGCCATATATGCAATGAGCTCAGCCACCTGACATTAGCTGATAAATGATAGTCAACTTGACCACAATATATACAAAGCAGAATCCTATCGATCAAAAGGATAGATAACAAGAGACATGTATAAAATCAGCAGCCACTCGCAAAGTTGAAACCAAGGTATTAGGTGACAGCTTATCAGATAAAAGTCAATTGGGACAGAGGGACACCACACACAATTTTGTTTGAACAAAGGAATTATTATTTCTGTGAACTTCAACATTAACCATATATCAGATGAAAATAGCTAATGCAAAGCATCATTTGTATGGTATAGCTCCATGAACTCTAAATAAGGAAAGGCTGATTTCTAGGATGCTTACCTGAAGATTAGAAACTTGGCCGCCAAATAAAGTATCCTCTAATGATAGCTTAACATTATGAGTTTCCTTGTAACTGTCAGTTGGCCTCTCCATACCTCCAGGTCTTACAATCTGAAAAACCGATATACTTCAATAAAGGGCTGATCACCTGAGAAAGACAGCCACATAGCACACTTATACCGAGAGCAGTAACTCACAGTATAAGGGAGTCCACTCGTTATTAATGCCACTTCAGCTTTCCTCTTCCATATCAGGACCCCCCAAAATAAACTTCGGCAGAGAAAGAAAGCAAAAATTAAATAAGCTCACATGCATAATTCCACTAAGAAAACCGAACAACTGAACAGGCATGGATGCTTGCTGCTATTTCTTCCCTTAGCAAACACATCAGGCACATCAACTAGCAGAATAAGAAGAATAATAAAATGAAAGCAAATGAAGAAGGCGAAAAAAATTCACTTACTTCAAAATTGCTGCAGGAAACCCAACTTTGTTTGTACCCAACGAAGAGACAAAGATAAAGTGGCCGACTTTGGCAACAGTGGCTGCAGATAAACACGACACAAAATATCAAAAGGGCAAGCATACTCTCCAATGACAAGAATCACATGGATAAAAGTAACATAGGAGAATATAGTTGAAGAAGCATGCCTAATCTCAAGGATATTTCTAGAAACAAAAGGACACTTTCAATAGATGTTACTATGTATGGAACCAACAAAAAAAAAAACGCTACTATTGAAAATCAAGGTTTCAGAAGATTCAAGTTTATGAAAAATCTACTTACTAAAAGAAATAATCAATTCAAGTTTGAATAGACCTGCATCAATGAGATTCTTGCTAGCCTGGTAGTCGATCCTGTAGGGGCCAGTAACATCAAACACTTCCTTCTCACTAGCCCCAATGCAGCATATGACTATCGAAGCATTACCCAGTGCAACTCCGATCTCTTCAGGCTTCTCCAGGTCACACTCAACAATATCCAGCTTCTCTACATCTGGGCTAAAATAGAGACAAACTGTCACTCGGCAGTACACAACAAGAGTACCTTTTTGCATATAGCACTTCATATGACTTTTGTTTTGTTACCAAAAAGATTTCATGGAAATCAGATCTATCAAGAAAACGATAATTTCCTAATGCATCGTACTTACATTGAACCCCTTCTGTGGTGAACTCTGTGTCCAACTTCATCTGTCTAAGGCTCTGCACATTTTATTTCATGTGCAAGATAAATCAAAGCTCTCTTGCACAAAGAAAAATAAATGAGAAAAGCAGTGGGAGGCCGAAGCTGTTTGCATCTTCGAGAGAAAATATAAATCATAATGTGATAGTGCAGAGAATGCTGAATAAGTTCCACATACTTGAATTAAGGTTTCTGCTCTTTGAACATCCCTAACTCCAGCTCGAACTCGAAATCCGAGTTTCAATAGCTCCCTGAGGATGGTGAATTCTTCGAAAATCAAAACCTATGAGATAATTGCATGGATTTATTGACAACCAGCGTTGATATGAGAATTAAGGACCTCACAGTTCGTGACCCAACTCTACCAGTAGCACCGGCAACAAAAACAAGGTCTTGATCTTTTGGATTCAGATTGTTCGAAGTTGCAGTAAGGCTCGGTTTTGTTGTACCTGTTACCATATGCCATGAGAAGTTGTGATGAGCAAATGGAGAACTTTAAGGCGATTCCATCAGAACTCTTAGATTGAATCACATGGGAAAGGGAACTTTCACCAACCAATTAGACTTTGAGCTGCTTTTTTACAAAACTCCTTATAAGGAACAGTCACTTTCTACATTTTACTTTCAGTCATTGTCATAAACCCTCTTTTCGTCATTCTATTTTGTGGACAAATTCATCCATCCATCAAAAAAGGGTTGAATCTGACGGAATTCGGATTTATCTCCCTAATTTTATTAATACTAATCATGTCCATAATATTTTCATTTTACTAGTCTATAGACACAATAGCTCATCCGTAGAATTTTTTTAATACAAATGAATCCATTAGATTTAACATTAAATTCCCCCACGGTACAACCAAGATTTACAAAATAATTCTCATTTGATACAACCCGGAAAAATATTTCTCATTTAATATATTCTCCTTCAATACACAGACCTCTTCTCCTCCGTTTCCTCCACGCCATCTCTCTCTGCCTCCTCTCCCTTCTCTCCACTTCCACCACCTCTCCCATTCGTCTCACTCCTCTCCCTTCTCTCCACTTCCACCACCTCTCCCATTCGTCCCACATCTTTATAAACAGATAAAACTCAACAAACCCACTCCAATGCAGGATCAAACCGTGTACTGTTAGTTTTGGATTGAAGAGAGTTGTTGCACCCTTATCCCAACCAAGAATCATTGCGGCCCCAGCATAGCTTGTATATCTTCCATAGTTTTCTTGCCCCACCTCCCCTGTGGTGCCTTCGTCCTCCTCTCACTTAAAAGCGCCTTGCTTGCATTTAGCATTGTATATTCCCGAAGACCTTCTTCAAGTAGGCAAAGTTTAGATCGGGAATTGACTAGTGCTGCCTTTCCTACCCTTGCTTTGCCCACAGTTTTTGGCTTTCAATATTGATCTCCAACTTCAAAGTCTTTGTATCTGACAACTCTCCTTCTAATGGATCTGAATCTCCCTCCATGGTATCAATTCACTTTGTAAACCGGCTATAGGACTTGAGGATATGTATGCATATGGATTTTTATCTAAAAAAAGTATATATATATATATGCATATATAATATGATCCGATAAAGCTGGGACTGCAATTGGATCATTTAGTGGTTTGATGAATGCTTAGACGCACTGTTTATAATAGTGCAGGCACACTGTTTATATTTGAGCAGACGTCCTGTTTCAAAAATAAACAGACGTTCTGTTTGTATTTGAACGGACGTCGTTCAGATTTGTAAATTTTGATATGTTTGTGTTGGATTGGATTTGAAACGGTGCGTCTGAAGGTTTGAAACAGTGCAGGCACACTCTTTGTAACAAATGGAACAGGACGTCTGAATAAAACAAAACACAACGCCTAAAGAAAAAACAACAAAGCGTCTTTAAAAAAATTCACAACATCTGAACAAAACGAAATAGAACATCGGATGCAAAAAAAAAAAACCATGATCTAAATCTAAGCAAGTTTGAGTTCCAACATATTGTTTGAGTCCTTAACTGTTTATTTCACCCTCGATTTTTTCTTCTAATCCAATTTATATTGATTTTTCTGACGAGTGATATCAGCATTGATGGTCAGTTTGCTATATTCTTTCCACGGTTGTCTTCTTACAGTTATTTTTTTGTGTTTTACATTGTTGTCATCTTTTTGGTGAGTTTTCTTCTCCTATCAAGTGCATTTGCTTATAAAATAAATTGTACAATTAACAATATGAGTAACAGAGGTCATGCGCATTGCAGGGAACCATGGATCGATAGAATTCAAAGAAGAATGAATGAGAACAGAGATGATGTCATTCCAATTTGGATCAACAATGTGGCTGGAATCTGGAAAATAGCATACATTGTTAGTTGGAGGGGGCAGAGGTGGCTGCTCATATGGAGGACGAGCCGGAGGCGATGGAAAGTAAATTGGAGGTGGCGGAGATGGTGAAGGAGGCGATGGTGGGGGAGGAGAAGGGAGCGGTGGTGAAGGAGACGAAGGAGTGTTAAAATTTGAAATTATATGTAATGAAATTTATTTTTTCTTGTTATTTTGGGGTTTTTGTATTTTTTGGGAATTTTCCCTAGATTTAAAGCTAAAAAAAAGAACGAGTTGATTCCCCATTTGTTATAGCTAAATGATACCACGATAGCATTGCTAAAATATAGATCGTTCATTGTTAAAGTATAGAATAGTTGTAGCTGAAAGAATAAGCACCATTGGAGATGCTCATACCATATACTCGAGTTAGTATATGGGGTAAAATACAAAGTAGGGTAAAGTGCAATCGAACATGTGTTTGCAGAGTTGTTTCCGTTAGTAAAAATGGAAAAAAGGGAGAATACGAAGAAGAAGAAACGTAAGTGGTCGGCAAAAAGTAAATCATACTAGCTGAAGAAGAGGATTGCAGAGGCCTGGTCCGAATCTGAAGGGGCTTCGGTTGACGACTACCGAATGGGGAAGACTGACTTGGAAAATGAAAAAGTGCAGGAGAATTCGGAGTTGCCATCATCGACAACAAATATCTTCTTGATTTTGGTGTGGCGGATAATGCGATGATGGGCGATGATTGCAGCAGGCCTTGAAGCTCCATTGTCAGCCACTACCCACATTCAAAACCCTTGCCCACGCCCACACCGATCGATCAAACAGTGGAATGAAGCACTGCGCTGCAGGGAAAGAGGATGTCTTTGATTTGGGGCCAATTTTGCCTGTTTATCCCATTTGTCCTCCTGCACAACCACACACCACAACCGTATCATCTCCGACTGGCCCCACTAACGTAATCACTGTTTTCATTTTAAATTCACCCAAAGAGAGGTCCGATAATTAAAATAGTTAGTCGCGTCCATTCGGATTAAACAGTTTAATTTTTTTATTGGTTTTTATTTTATAATGTAAATATAAAATCGAATTGCTTAATTAATTGGTTTGAATTTTAAAATTAAAATAGTTTATTAATCGGTTCGATATTTTTGGATTTTTACGATTTTATTTGTATGATTTTTTAAAAGATTTTATATGGTTTTTTTATTTCGTGATGATAATTATAAATATTATTTATTAAAATGATTCTATAATTTTTTATCGCAAATGTTTGAAAAATTAAATATATTGAGTTAAAAGAAAAAAACAATATAAGTTATACTAAAAATATATAAATAAATGATTTCTTTATTAACAAAATAAAAAATAGAGAGAATTATAATAGATCAGTTTTTGGAACTTATTTATCAATAAATCATATAAAAGATTTTTTTTACCAATTAATCATCATATTCCAATTTGAAATCTTTTGAGTCACCATGTTCCAATTTGAAATGTTTTGATTTAGTATAAATATAATAAAACTCTAATTTAATTCTTGACAACTCTATCTATCATCGCGTCGTCGTCACCAACAGTGCGCCCAATAATGTTACCATCAGTGCGTCCATCGTCATCCTCATCACAACCGCCAGTGCCATCGTTAACGGAGTCGATAGTGCATTCATCATAAGAGGCGTCAATGCGTTAATCGGGGTCAATCGTACATAACCACGGCTGGTAGTACACATGTCGTCAGAGATAGCAGTATGTCTATCGTTAGAGTCGACAATACTCACATTAAAGCCGACTATAAGTCGCCATTCCCGTCGAATGTGGGCATAAGTGAGTTGTTAACCGGCAATCGGGTAGCTCTGAACAGTATGTTTGAAACCTAATGAAAAAAGTTGTCGTCGTGTCTTCTACTCTGCTAAGATTGTATGGATCGTTAGGGATGCCAAGGTTTTTGGATCATGATCCTCTAACTGCAGTACGTCTTTGCTTGTTATTGTAGGACCTGAAAGCATTCTCTTGTTTCTTTTTATTGCCCTACTGGAAACATTTGGTGGTTTCATGTAGTTATGCACTTCTGCGTCATTCCCTAATAAGAACTGCTTCTTCCCCCTTTAATAGACCTTGGATCTTGGTAGAGGCGGTAAGAAAATATGTTTGGGATTCGACTATAATTAAAATGGAAGGATTTGATATGACTTCACTGTTTGTTTTTTTTAATAGAAAAAAACCAATGATAATTAATAAATTAGAGATTTACAAGATGGTATTATTTTAGTGTGTGTTATTACTAGCTGATTCTTTATTAATTATCAATTAATCATAAAAAAAAGTTAAACTCCAATATTTTCCTTTCTTAAAAAATTGAAACAAAAGATACATCAATCAATTATAGTACAAAACAAAAATAAAAGATACACAAAAAAATCAATCTATAAAAGGAAATACAAGATTCAAACCCTTTTTTCTAATCCTACACCTTTCACCTTCTTCGTGACCATGACAATTGTTCACCACATCCGTCCACGACTGCAATCGGAGCAAACAGTGCACGATCGGGAACTAACAGTGCCCAACACCAACCTAAAGCCTGATTCTCCAACCTCCACACAACCCAAGCAGTCTGCGCGTGCACGATTGGAATTGAGGAGGACGTGATGTACCAAACAGTGACGATAAAATACACACTGTTTGTCTCGGCTTTCTTTTTTAAGGTATCCCTCTACCACGAGAAACGAAACCATGCGCATGATTATCAAAGGCGAAAGAAGAGGACTAGAGCGAAGGTTATCGGTGTACGGATGACAAAGCAACCATAGATTTCGACGGTGTTGGTGTTGAAATCATCATCTCGATCTCGAACCAAGCCGCTTCTTTGGACGAAGGTCTCCCCACTCTCTTCCTCTCCTCTTCTCTCCTCTCCTCTTGTACGCATTGATGACATATCAGCCATGGATTTTTGGCGATACTGGTGTTAGAAACTTCCTCTCGGTCTCAAACCGAGCCACTTCGTTGAACCAAGGTCTCTGCACTCTCTTCTTCTCCTCTCCTCTTGTATGCGATGGTGAAGAATTTCAACACCATCAACATCTCAAGCACCAATGGCACCAATAGCTTCGGGGAAAGAAGAAAAAGAAGGAAGACAGAGAAGCCATAGATATCAACATACTCTTTAGTTAGTTTTTTTTTTTTTAAGTGGAAAGATTTGCGGTTTGATAGAGTAATTAGGGTGCGATTGATTATTTAAAATAGGAAGATAAGGGTATTTTAGAAAGTACAAGCTAAAAGTTTCAAAAAACACATTATTTGAAAATTTAAAAAGTATAATATAACCTTTTAGTAACTTTGAAAGAAAAACATCATTTCTTCGTAATTTACATTTAATAAATTAGATGTGATTTATTGATAAAAAATTTTAAAAAAATTATATATTGATAATTTATACTAAAAAATATTCGATCAAAATTAAGAGACAATAAAATTGAAGGTTTTTATTTGTTTTTCTAACAAAAAAAGCAAAAAAAATATCCACAATACTAAAGATATTAGACTATCTTTGATTAAAAATAATATAATATATTTGATCTTTAAACTTAACAACCTTATGTAAAGTAACTATGATAATTAATTTTAAATGATATGATCAATCGATTTATGTCGATTAATCGGTTCGGTTTGATTTATTTTTTTCTATTAAATAATTGAAGAAGAGTTAGAAAAAAAAAAGAAAAAAAATAATAATAGGATAGTTTGATATGATATCAAATATGTGTGTTACGATAATTTTATACAAAAAAAAAATTTATACAAAAAATAATATTATTTATTTTACGACGACGTAAATAGAAAAGTGTTTATTGTAATCTGAGTAGTTTTGTATATCAACCAATCCTTTGTTACTAAATATAAGTATTTTCTCTGTCTCGTGAAAAGGGTATATATATTTAAAATATTTTTATTTTATAATTAAACGATAAAAAAATAAAAAAATTAATCAAATTTATACTATAACACTTGATGTGACCGACGGAGTATAGATGACACACATCCACAAAATTCTTCCCCGAATCCGTAAAAAAGGCCACGAGAAATTGGTCGGTGACAGGATAAAATGCGGGCAGCCTGGGCAGGAATGGGAGACTAGGAGGCGGAGTATTGTGTGAGTGTCTGTCTGGTGTGTGGTGGCACCGTGTTTGGTGATGGCGATGATCTCTCCTCGACTATGCGGCCTCAGTCGTCGCTCCGATCTGTGCCTACCGGAGCATAAGGTCCCCCGTTGTTTCCGGAAGTCCATCTCCGTTCGTTGTGCCGGCGAGGTGCCTTCGTCGTCGTCTTCTTCCGTCTCCGTCGATGCGGACTTCGACGCCAAGGTGTTCCGCCACAACTTGACCAGGAGCAAGAATTACAATCGGAAAGGGTTTGGCCACAAGCAAGAAACTCTCCAACTCATGAACCGCGAGTACACCAGTATATACGCCGCCTTCTTTTCTTTCTCTTTGTCATTTTTTCCCCTTTTCCATTTCTTCTTCAGTTTTCGTTTTCAAAGTTCAGCTCGCGGTAGACGAAGTTCCAATTTTCAAAGGAAAATTAGGGTAATCGATGGAAGGAATAATAGATTAGTGTATCGGACCTGATTGGTATTGGGTTTCAGGCGATATCATAAAGACTTTGAAGGAGAACGGGAACGTCTACACATGGGGAAACGTCACGGTCTTATTGGCGGAGGCGTATGGCTTCTGCTGGGGAGTGGAGCGTGCCGTGCAGATTGCTTATGAAGCCAGGAAGCAGTTCCCCGACGACAAGATCTGGATCACCAATGAGATTATTCACAACCCCACTGTCAATAAGGTTTTCTTCCCATGCTTGCTTCATCAACCCATCTATTAATACTATGTTTGGACTTGGGGTTTCTGCTTCAAGTGTAATGATGTTTTATTGCAGAGACTACAAGAAATGGAAGTCCAAAATGTTCCTGTGGTTGGTAGTAGGAAGCAATTCGACGTTGTTGATCAAGGGGATGTGGTCATTTTGCCTGCTTTTGGCGCTGGAGTTGATGAAATGTTAACTTTGAGCCAGAAGAATGTACAAATTGTGGACACAACTTGCCCTTGGGTGACTAAGGTATTGTTTGCGGTTTGATGATGTTGTTCCTCTTTTGTATTCGTCATTTGTTTCCAGAGTCCATTAAAGGGGAAAATCCGTTCAGGTTTGGAATGTTGTAGAAAAGCACAAGAAAGGAGAGTTTACTTCAATTATTCATGGAAAGTATGCTCACGAGGAAACTATTGCAACTGCATCTTTTGCTGGCAAATACATTATTGTCAAGGACATGAAAGAGGTACTCGCCGCATTGATTTGCACTATTTGTTGCGTACATTTTAAACTATTGCAATTGTATCCATCGCAACTGCTCTTTGTTTATAATTTGTTCAGGCAACTTATGTTTGTGATTACATTCTTGATGGAGAACTTAATGGCTCTAGCTCTACCAAAGACGCCTTCCAAGAGGTAAATCTCGTGATCTTGTTCTTTGGTCATCTGTAGCAGGATTTTTCTATTTCTTGCATTCCTCAACCTATTTATGCTATTCGTCTTTGTGGTCTAGAAATTCAAAAATGCAGTCTCCAGGGGGTTTGATCCTGACAGAGATCTGGTAAAAGTTGGAATTGCCAATCAAACTACGATGCTGAAAGGAGAGACAGAAGAGATTGGCAAGTTCAACTGATTAATTCAAATTTCAGGAGCTTCCCTTCGTGTTAATGTATGGCATGCTAAACTGACTCTGGTTTGGATGTAGGGAAGTTGGTTGAGAGAACTATGATGCGTAAGTATGGAGTTGTAAATGTCAATGAGCACTTCATTAATTTCAACACGATTTGTGATGCTACTCAGGTACCCTCAACAACTCGGCTACTTTTATCAACTTAAGCTCTTCTTAGCATGCTTCGTGAGCGGATCCAGGTTTAAATTTTATGGGTTGAGTTTCACTTCATGGATCTTGATAACATTGCAGTTCCAACTTTACTTTCAGTTGTCTCTAAAGTTAGTACTGTCAGCCCCCGCCCAAAGTACCAAGATTTAGTTGCGTCAAGTGTGTGAGCTGCTAGGACAGTCATTTATTGTTTAGAGGACAATCTAGCACAGGCTTCATTTTTTTATGGGTTACGTTTCAAGTTTTGTGTGAAATCTGAACAAATCCTCTCGTATTTCAGGAGCGTCAAGATGCAATGTATAAGCTGGTCGATGAAAATGTGGACCTGATGTTGGTGGTAGGAGGTTGGAACTCAAGTAACACCTCTCACTTACAAGAGATCGCTGAGGAACGTGGTATTCCCTCCTATTGGATTGACAGCGAGGAAAGAATAGGACCTGGGAACAGGATAGCTTACAAGTTGAATGTAAGTCGGCTGCTGCCAAAACTAGAACTTGTACATTTGGTTTTCAATGATCCCCATGTTTTCTTAAATATAATTTGTGCGGCGAATCATGCCATCTCAGCATGGTGAGCTTGTCGAGAAAGAAAATTGGCTTCCGGAGGGTCCCATCACTATGGGGATCACATCAGGTGCTTCTACCCCTGATAAGGTGATTCTTTTTTCCCCGGATAATTCACCTGTCATGCTGGTTTAGTGAGTTCTTATGTTTTTCTTTTATTATTATGGGTTTTTTTTACTCAAGCTAAGATGATCTCTCCTCTTACTTGTCGAGCCTCCTGAATCTCCCATGGAATAAAAAAGTTAAAAGGTTACTGACAATCAACGATGCTGTGCGCGATAAAAATTTTGGCGATGGATCCCTTAGAAGCTCATAGTTTTTATGACACTGATCTGATATCATCTGATTCTGCGAATCTTGCAGTCCATTTTATCTTTTTCAAACATGTCTACTGTGTTAAATTTTGAATACGTCTGAGTTGAAGGATCATAGTGTGTAGAATAAGCGATTCAAGGAACACATATAGGTGTGCAGGTATGTTATCCATATCTTGGGTTTCATAGGCTCCAGCAACCTGTCAACTGGAAGCTCTAAACCTGATATCTTTGGAAGTAGCTCAGGCTTATATGAACTCAACTGGAGGCAAGAGTAGTACGGAGTACTAGTAAATCCTCTGCTTGAGTCATTGCTGGTTAAACCGAACTTGGTTGTATTTAGTCTTTTTTTGATTTTCCTTGATCTCTTGCATTGCGTTACGGGTAGAATACTCTAAAGCTCCAGACAGATTCATGTTGTTTATTTGGGAACGATTGATTAAGTTGTTCTGTTCCCAGGTTGTGGAGGATGTCCTGGTGAAAGTTTTCGACCTCAAAAGGGAAGAAACATTACAGCTTGCTTGAAGCTGGATCCATGCAACTGTCAACAGGTGCAAACATGTATAACTAGAGTCCATGTATGATTTGTTATCATATATGGAAGATGCCAAGATCCATGATAAAATGTGGTTGCGTGCTTCTGATTAAATGTCTGCCTGTTAAATGTCCGGTGTAATACCTAATCTATAGAAAATCATAGCGTCTCCTGCAGATAGTAAAGGGAAACTCCGGTCTTTTCAGAACCTTTATTCAAAGGCATTTGTATTTTTATTTTTTTTTTATCATTGAAAATAATAAGTTTATGTACAAGCTATGGAGGGGATGGTTCAACATAAACCATACCCTCATCTCCCTGTCTAATGATTAAAAGCCTAAGCTTCTATGCAGAGTTGCATATACGCATGCTACAAGTATTACAAGAGTTTCTCTTCGAGTAAAACTATTACATACATGATTGATTACATGACTCACAAAACATAACATATGTAAATAACTTAGCCATGTTTGATCTTCCAGTTGGTCAGCAGTTTCTTCTCATTCTCATTGAGGCGCTCTTTCCTAGCATAGATAATTTTCCTAGCATAGGTAATGTCCATAGCTACTTGGAACAAGTAAGTTTTCATAACATGTTTGCGCGGCTTTACGAATTGAAAAATGATGTCATTCCTATGCTTCCAAATGGTGTAGACCAAACTGTAAAACAGAAACTGAAAGATGATCTGTGTGGTCCTCTTCGTCTTGAGCGCTTTCTGTAAGGTCTCAAAGTATCCGATGCAGGAGTCCGCAACAGAGCCAACAACAGAGGTGCAGCAGAAAGGAGGCCTGCAGTAGAGGGACATCCTACAGTAGGGCTGGGGCTTGTAGCAGAGGGGAGGCCTGCGGCAGAGATGAGGTTTGCAGTAAAGGCATGGTCTACAGTAGAGGTAGGGTCTGCAGCAAAGGAAAGGCCTAAAGTAGAGACGACGCCTGTAGTTAAGGTGGGATTGCCAAGAGGGACAAAATTCAAGGCATAATTTTGTCGTCATTCCTGCATCAAAGGGTTAAGAAAACTGCATGAAAAGAATATGTGATCATGGGTCTCCATTTCCTTCTTCCAAAAAACACATAGAGTAATATCCAGCAACCCCATTCCCATAAGTCGGTCATTAGTATGAAGTCTTTGCCGCACCACTAGCGAAGCAATGAAGGCGTGTCTTGGGATGTTGGCCTTGAACCATATAAGTTTGTGTTAGAATACCTTTGGAGTCCTCTCTCGGAGATGATCCCATGCACGAGCAGTCGAGAATCCACTCTTCCTCCCATCACCCCAAAGACAAA
Source organism: Drosera capensis (assembly GCA_001925005.1). Taxonomy (NCBI): domain Eukaryota; kingdom Viridiplantae; phylum Streptophyta; class Magnoliopsida; order Caryophyllales; family Droseraceae; genus Drosera; species Drosera capensis. The sequence continues at coordinate 13,629 of LIEC01006996.1, forward strand.
CATCTATCCCTCCATAGATAACGGGAAGTAGAGAGTCATGAAGTAGGTCCAGAATAGTTGAAGGTAGCTACTAGGCTGAGTCCTGAATAAGGGAGTGCAGCGTAGTATCCTTTGGGATTCGAGTGTTGTAGATAAAGATGTTAGAGACCTTTAAATACAAGGGACTCAAAGAAGACCAAGAATCATACCATAGCTTGATAAATTGTCCGTTCTCAATCTTCCAACTGATTTGTTGATGAGCCAATGACCTAAGCTACAACAACAAAGACATTTGTATTAATCCCTTCGTCCTAAAAAGATTACATTCCTTGTTCACGTAAACAAAAAAAGATGATAATTCAAATGATCCGTGAGATAAGCAAATAATTTCTTTATAAATTTATCGTGAAATATCAAACATAGTATATGTCACAAGTTATAATTTTAGGTCAAAATTATATTTGTAGCATATCATTTATTAATAAAAAGTAACATATTGAAATGCGTAATGAATAGTGAAATTATTGTGCAACATTTCAACTATTATGGGACGGAGAAAGTAGTACGTATTATTATCTTCGTTCCAAAATATAGCAAATAGTTTGATCCGGCATACGAATTTATGTATATTGATTTTTATGTGATTTGATAAAAAAAAGTATTTTTTTAATTATAATGTGGTATAAATTGGATTTAGGAAAGAGAATTATAAAGATAAAGGAAGAGATAATAGGTGTATTGTAACAAATGATGTTTTGTTTGGATTTTTTTATGTGAATATCACTAAATATGATATATTTGTTATATTTTGAGATAATCTGAATAGAAAAATATGGTCTATAATATGGGACGAAATGAATACTATTTATGTCCTATAAAAACACATAAATATATAACGAAAAAAATGATTAAAAATATCTTTAATCAAAATAGTTAAAAACACTCATAAAAATACGATAATTGATATTATTCATCGTATTTTTATGACAATTGAGTCATATATTGGGAAAATGATATTGTATATTTATAGATTATTTTTAATTTTGTAATTTTATGGTTTTGATTTTATGGATTTGTATTGTGAAAATATGTTTAATTTTGATTATCATATTTCAAATGAGTAGATGATTATATTTAAGAATGGATTTTGACGTATGATTGAAAACGATGGACGAGCATTCGTTATCACATGAACTTGAGATTGCTTAAACAGGGAAAAATCGGAAAGATAAGATAAAATTTTGACGAACGACGAGATAAACTTTTATTCCCACAAAACAAGAAAATGTTCCTAACAACTAAACCTGAACTAATGCGACAAATTATTTCCATAAAAATAATGAAATATGAAATCAAATCTAAATTTGTAACAAACTTTTCAATGGCAGTATATATCCTGCCTGAGCATTGCATGTAATGTCCATATTGGCCGCCAGAGCAACACAAGCAAAAAAGCTGAAAATGTCAACAGTTTTTGTAGGACCGACATATATGATTGTCAGGGTAGCGTACTTACACTTGAAAACTAGTCCACATAATAATAAAGACACTTATTCGTGAAAATGGATGTCGTTTGTACCATATGCATGAGTGCCTTTTATTAAATTCTATTTTTAATAAAGACACTTTAACTCATTTAACTGCATATTAGTAAATATTATTATTTCATTCTAAAATTGTTGTATCGTTTTATCAAAACGATCCGTCACATATTATTTATAATATTTTATATTTGAAAAATATTATGCGATTAAGAATTAAAAAGGTAAAAAGAGAAAGATTTTACGTGATTAAAAATTAGAGTTGAAAAAAAAAGATAAATCTAAATTTTTATGTATAAAATGAGTGTTATAATTATATTGGGACAGATGAAATAATAGATATAGCTAGTATTCTTTTCTTTTTAAATTAATTAAAAAAAAATTATTATCTCAAAATAAATACAATATTTTTTCATTTAAAATTTTTTTTCCCTACAAAACTATCAAGCACTCCTATTTCATATGACATCATCCCATACAACCATTATTTACAAGGGGAAAAAATTATTGAAGACGAGAGGAGGGATGGAATTAGCTTGTGCTATGTAACTCACAAAGGTGATCATGGAAAGTGCTAGCCAGATTGTGACAAGATGATTGAGGATGGGCTATGGATCTTTCCAACATGGGAGGAGTGGTAGAAAATTGTGTTACGTATAAGAAATGATTTACATATTTTGTATATTTTTAAATATTTTGAGAAACAATTAAAGTCATAGATTCGATTACTAAATATGTTGCCGAGTGTTATCTATGTAGAATTTAGGATACTATTTCCTCCCGTCTCACAAAAGTTGAAATATATATGTATTTTTTATTATTTTATACATGTGAATATAAATTTCATTATATCTATCATGTCTGATCATTCTGTACTATGTATTAGATTGAAGTATATAACTTACATAATAATTGATGTTTTACGACAAATTTACAAAAAATACGTTTGTTCGTCGTTGTATGCGTGATAATTTTTACATCAATATGAATACAAAGTAAAACTGATTACTTAAACGAAGATAGTATATTGCCCGAGTCTATAATCATTGTGTATAATATCGACAAAAAAATCTATTATCTAAATGGAATTAAACGATCATTGGAAATTTTTTTCGAAAATAGGCCGTCTCCGGTCTTACCATTCAAGAATATGAAGAGGAGACTCTGGAGATCGGTATTCCTGCCCTGCGCAAGCCGCCAATCGTCGACGCTGGAAACACTAGACACGCCACACTGTACAACGAACGGATGCGATGGATGCTTGGACTCGAAGATCTATGATTCTATTTCCTTTACTGTCGCTCCCTAACCTAATCATCATGTTCTTGTTGGTAAATTCCATTGCTTCTCGTTACGATGATTCGATCCACCTCACCTAGTACCTATCCCGCCCCCTCGATTGTCCCCTTCTAATTACAGGTTGTATGTCAAAGATCTCGAAATATTCCCCATCTCCAGGGTTTTATTTTATTTGAGTCTCTAACTTACCACCCTGCCATAGAAGAAATATAACACTCAGCTTGCTTCACCGCGAATGTTAACATTTGAATATCAAATGCTTGTTTGCGTTTAGGGTTAACATTGGCAGCCAGCATCCCAAGTATTTGTGCTTGCTTCACAATTTCGAGGCATTCTTAATTGACTATTCATATTTTGTGTATTATATGGGAGAAATGCGTTACAATTTGCTAGGTGGTTTCCATGTTCCTACCCATTTTCAGCATGATGGTGAAAGGCTTCAAGGACTGATCAGTATAACCCGCGGCGGGCTACTTCATGTGTTTCTACACCGCTGCCGAACAAGTTATCAAGAAAAAAGGTATGAAACTCATGGATTAATTTCAGAATGATATGCATCAATGAATACATATGCACATGCAGTCTAACAAATACAAGGAAATGCTGGAAACACATGATATGTTCTCCTGAAACCATACACATAACCTCGATTCCTGTTCTTTAGAATCAATTATCCTTGGAATGAATTTGTATATGTTGATTGCAGACCCAATATCTCTCATGGATTAGTCTTACATGTATTGCATTACCGTATCCTGCCATTGGAAAATGCCAATAATCTCTTGGTTGTGTCTAACAACCGGTAGCAATATCTTTCCCTCTTGAAAGGATAAAATATTATCTTCTCTTGAGCGCTGTACAGAGGAACTCATTTAAGATAACAAATGAAAGGATTTTCTATTGAAAGATCATGACCTATATGTATAATTACATATGGTGTCCTGGCTTCTACTGAACAAAGGTACCTCAACATACTACAACAAGACCACCCTTCTACACTTTAGTTTGGAGGAGGCTTGATTATTCTTTGCAAGACAACGGTCCTAGCCCTCCTAATATCTCTGCCGCAAGCATCAGCCTCCAACCCTAAATCTTCAACGTTCTTCATAAATTCACTCAGCTTCTTCTTTATCTCCTCTATCCCCAGTTTCACTGCCTCTTGAGTCATGGCGAAATCAGCCTTATCCACGAGAGCCGCAATCTCTATTTCCAGCCTGTCTATGAGCACTCTGATATTCTCGAGGTCCTTGATCATGACATAGGTCCCGACTTGCATCGTGCCGATAACCTCCTTTTGCCCCACCAAAGCATTCTCATAATTCTTCCAAAGGGAGTCAATCCACTTCCCCACAGACATCACAGGGATGGCAGTGGATGCTGCAAGAGCTGCAGCCACAGGAGGTGCTGATACTGCTGCTGCCACCACGGAACAGATCAAGACGGCAGCAAAGGTGGCCGCGAATATGATGCTAGAGACCTTCCTCCAGGCTCTGATTTTCTTGAGCTTCTTATCAAGTTTGTTCTTCCTTTGTTGCAACTTCTCCAACATCAACATCTGCTGCTTATAAATAGACTGAAATATCTGAAAGAACTCTGCGGTAAAGGGATCACCAGCAGCCTTGAACTTCCTTAGATCCTCCAGGGTTTTGGTATACTTAGTTTCACCTGTGGCTTCTTCGTTATCAAAGTGTTGCAGGGCGACCATTACTAGAAACTGGGTGTCTTTGACACGTCTGAGGCATTTCTCCAATGCGGTACAGAAATCGAGAGTCTGCAAGCTGTTCTCGAAGTACTCCTCAACGAGATTGAATAGTTCCTCGCTCTTCCATATATCCTTCTTGCATTCCAAGATAACCTTAACCACCTGCTGATTCATGTCCATCAAGCACCCGGTGATTTCTTTCAAGGAATCTAAGGAAAGTGCTCGAACCTCAACACCTACAGCCAAGGTGTTAATGACATGGTGGGTGCGAGCGTGGAGGGTGGAATCAAAGGTTTGGAGATCAGCATCGCTTTGACACTCTTGTTGGTAAGAAGCGAGCTCGGTGGTATAGTGATCAGGGCTATTGATCAAGTCGAGGGCAGCAGTAGATTCTGTTGTTTTCTTGCTAAGATTGCCTCCCATAGCTGCTATTCGTCTTTCCGTTGGAATGTTGCAGAGAGCTGTAATTTAGAGCTGCCACGAAATCGCTGTCAAAAAATCCCAGAGAGCAAATATTTGAGAAACAAGGGTGAAAGAGAAGAACTATTAGTAATTTTTTTTCAACCAAAAATAAAACGCAGTAGCCTTGAAGCTTTAATTCTACGTACACCGTATGGGGTAGCTGTGCCTCCAAAGCGCATAAGATATCATCAAACAGAGTTTGTTTTGGAGCTTGATGACATGCATTGTGAATTATTTCGAAAGCTGTGTTGTAGCAGAGGAAGAGATGCTGTGTGGGGTAGATCGCTTATGAACGATGATATTTAAATGGATAATTAGAAATGTAGAGGGAAGGGAGATTAGTTTTGG
>LIEC01006996.1:18979-71073 GCA_001925005.1 Drosera capensis
GGGGTGGGGGGGGGGGGATGGGATGAAGATTGTTGTGAGAGCCAAGGAATGTGGTATTTGAAGCAAGGCATTAATAAAGGAAAGGGAAAGTAACAGAGGATGCATGTGGTTCCTAAGTTTTCCTTGTTTGGTTTGGTTTGTGTGGTTTGGGGAGAATGAGAATGACTTGCACGCATGAGGATAAATGGTATGGTATGGTTTGTATCGGAGGAATGTGGGAAAGTGGAGACGTTACAGAGCACGAGGGAGGGAGGCAGCAAAATGGGAATAAAAGAAGCACAAGTAAGGAAGAAAGGGGTGCCCACAAACAGATATCATAACTCACTGACATATGCCTCATCACGACCTGATGCATGCGTCACACATTACATATATCAACCCAACAAAAACCCAAATTCACCCATCCCAATTTTCATATGGACCACTCGCTTATATTGGTGCCAATCAAATTGCTTTTCTGTATTCCTATATTCAAAATTGAATATTACTCCTAAAAAGGAGGAAAAAGTAAGTCGTTCTGCAATAAGATAGATAGAGCAGCCAAGTTCTGCTATATGATTAGTAGTTGCTACGTGACCACTATGGAAAGGGCATAGTTGGAGTACCTCTTTATCCTCTTCTTTTCTTTTCTTCTTCGTTCTTCTGCACTTCTCTTCTCTTCTGTAAATGGCAACTTTGAGCTGTACACGACCGTGACTTTCTTTACAACTGTATTTGGTAGTTGAATTGCTTTGAAGCGGAAGGAAGTTCTCCTCATCCATGCTTCTCGTTTTTATAATTGCTTTAGTATTTGTGGATAAGTATCGTTTTACATTTATGGAAACTTTCTTTTAAAATTCCATAATCAATATTTAATCTAAAAAAAATCACATCAATTATATTTTATTATAATATAATCATTATTTTTTCTCACAATTTCACTATCTCTAAAAAAAAATTATTTAATTCATCAAATTTCATAAAAATTCAATACAAATATAAAATCTTATATCGAATCAAATTATTATAAATATTATAAGATGAAAAAAAAAAAACCCGGGGTGGAATTGGATTCTCTACCTGTTGGTGAAAACTGCAAAGGTGTGCTGTCCATGTTGTTGGATAGTGTTCTATGTGTTTTCTGCAAGAAGAAAGTGGAGACCCATGATCATTATTCTTTTCATGCAGCTTCCTTAACCCTTTGATGCATGAATGACGACAAAATTGTGCTGTGAATTTTGTCCCTGTCGACAATCTCACGCAGGCGTCGTCTCTACTACAGGTCTTCCCTCTGTTGCAGGCTTTTGCCCTGCTGTAGGATGTCCCTCTATTGCAGGCCTCCCTGCTGGCCCTGTTGCGCACTCCTGCATCGGATACTTTGAGGCCTTACACAAGACGCTCAAGGCGAAGAGCACCACACAGATCATCATTCAGCTTTTGTTTTGCAGTTTGGTTTACACCATTTGGAAGCATAGGAATGACATCATTTTTCGAGCCGTAAAGCCGTGCAAACATGCTATGAAGACTTACTGATTCAAAACAGCTATTGACATTGTCTATGCCAGGAAAGAGCATCTCAATGAGGATGAGAAGAAACTGCTGGCCAATTGGAAGATCAAACTGGATGGCTAAATTGTTTGTATATGTTCATGTGTTGTGAGTCATGCAATCAATCTGTATGTAGTGATTTTATTCGAGGAAAACTCTTGTAATAATTGTAACATGCGTGTATGCAACCCTACATAGAAGTTTAGACTTTTAATCATTAGACAGGAAGATGAGGGGTATGGCTTATGTTGAGTCATCTCTTCCATAACTTGTACATAACATTATTATTTTCAATGGTAAAAAAAAAAAAAAACAATGAGCAGCCTTGCTAGAATGGTCCGTGACATCAGATCAGTTGCCTCACAATGCTGATGTCTGGAAAAGAACTTTGGCTGAAGAGTACACCACACCTGCATCACCTGCAATTTTTTTAAACCACTTATATTACTCAGAACTCAGAACAAGCACCGAGCAAACTGCCAGATTCGTTATCTGAGACCAACACAAGCCATTGTTCACCAAAAAATATCGAGAAAAGCAAAACGTCTCTGTAAGCTAGAAGCTAAAAGGTCAAGGACCTTGGACTTCATGGCAACGCTAGCCATGACTAAATGGGATCATAAGGAGTGATGGGTACAACTTGGCATCGAATCTCACCTGCGATTGCAACCAAATCAAACATGGTTGGAACATTTGCCTCCACCTGTACGTAGGCTTTGGCTGCAGCAACACCTACAGCCATACTTTGCTTCACATTCAGCCCAGAACATAGAGCTGAAAGTATGCCACCAACCAAGCAATCACCTGCACCGCTAACCCTCACAACTGTAGCAGGAAGGGCAGGAAAATGCACCACAAAGAGATGCGAGCTCCCGTTAAAAGATGTAGAGCAAGAATAATCATCCGGAGGACAACTCATCATCACAGTGGAATACAGCTCTTCCTCCATTCCAAGTGATTGGGCACCATTCAGAGTCTCATTCAGACACCTTGGCCCACCTCTAGAACATAAGAACACCCCATCAGATCCAAGGGTCACTATGACGAACTTAATGCCCCTCTCCAGCAATACCGATATTGCTGGTTTCAGTGTTCGAAATAAAGTTTCTATAGAAGACTTGGCATTGTCAAGATTCCTTCGAACTCGAAGAACCCCATTTCCACCAATCACTGCATTTGCCATGGCCAAAAGTTCAACCTCATTAGGAGAAGCAAAAGTTACCTGCAACATCCAAATTAGAGAATAAAGTCATAGGATCTTTTCATCTTTTCATCTATGCATGGAAATACAGATCACATATGCATAGGACAAATTCATTGGTTCCACAACAAACCTGCAAACATTGACTTTACTATTTATGCTTTCTGATAGAACTAAGAGTCTCAAACCACGCGTCAAAGTAGATCCCCAAGATTATCTTAAAAGTTCTACTTGGATACGCAGACAACAGCAAACTTTGGGCTCAATTTACAAAAAACGTATTCATTACACTTCAACTTAGCATCAGAACCCTAAAAACAATAAAACTGAAACACATGGAAAAATAATGTTCCCAGCTTCTTGATGCCTAACTCAAAAAAGATACACCAGGAGTTAGTCTTGGACTCACATACTTGGCGACTGCGGCAACTCTTCTGGATTTTGCCACTGATACAGGTTCAAACCACAATGGGACTTCAGCATCTGCCGCGGCTGAAATCATGATCGATATGTAAGAGAGATAAACCAGTATATACAGTCCAGGAGCATTGGTGGTTCAGCATCGAAACATTCAGCGTCAAGAAAAAGAGAGGGAAGGATACTTTGACAAGGCGCCATCAGAGCATCTGAGCTCAGGTTAGCATCGATCATCAACACAGGAGCTGCACTTATAATGCTGCTGAACAGTTGAATCCAATTGGGAGTAAGACACCTCTCCTGTAACCAAGCCAAGACAAGAAGATTTGCTACCGTGTTGCCGATATTAGAAAGATCATGTCGTCGAAAAAAAACAATGACAGAAATTCAAGTCCTTGAAGACGGCACAACTAAATAGAACGACGGATGTTGCATACAATGGATTCAACGCTTGCAACACCAGCAACAAGCTCCCCATCAATGCCAAACATATTGCAGACAGTAGCAGTTGTCATATCAAGGCCTTGTCGAATACCTAGTCGAAGACAATGATGGTGTTAATTTATATCATGTGGTCTACAACGAGATATTAATTGTAGTCGGATGGCGAAAAAAATAAGAGAAGAGAAAGAGAGAACCTTGGACGGGAAGACCTAGTGATCTCCAGTGCTCCAAAAGCAAGTTTCCTGCGTTATCAAGTCCGAGGGCGGAGATGATGAAAGGCTTAGGCCGAAGCCTGGACATGCACTCCGCAATATTCCTTGCGACTCCTCCGAACATATAATCAACCTTTGAACCCAACGAACCACAACCACAATCAGAAGCAACAAACCACAATCAGAAGGGAATTAGGGAACTAAGGAATGAGATGGAAAAAAAAGTAACGGTAACTTTACAGGAGTAGTGGTTCCCCTGGGATTAGACGACCGGATTGATGGAGTCGCGTGAATATCCAACACCATTCCTCCTATCACCACCGCCATTCCCTCCAACGTTTTCTCCATTTTTATTTTTATTTTTGACAGACCTGCTTCTTCCACACAACAAAACACAAGAGGAGAATGATAAGCACGCAACGCAAGTGTCCTTGGAAGGAATTGATCCCGAATAAAAGGGATTAGGGTAAATCATTAACAAAAGGGAAAATAGGATTGTGACACCCTCAAGTCTTCGAGTTCGACATATCGACAGCATGAACTATCAAAATAGGAACTTAAACCCCTCGACATGCCGTTAATTTGGATGAAATTTGCTATGAAACCCTGGTTTTGACTATTTGACCCGATTTAATACCCACAATACCCTCATAAACCCTAGAGTCACCACAAATCCCTAATTCCAAATCCAAAACACGAATAGGAAATCCCAAAATCAAAACACCGAAATTGAAAACCAAATCATAAATCTGCGCATGTTGATCAGCTAGTTCCAGTGGTCTTGATGGAGATTAATCAGAAAATTCAATAACGTGTAACGGGTTTCAGTGGAGGTCTGTTCAATCTGCACCAGAATTACTAACCCAAAATTCAAACCCTTTTTTGTTGGCTTGATGAAGATTATACAACACCAATCAGATCTCGAGAAACAACTGAAGCCAAAGACCACTTTCCCTCTCGAGAAACAACTTGCAGCTACAAGATGAGATCTGTTCGGGATCCAAGCCGCGCCTTGATTTACTCCTCCTCGAGCTGAGGACGAGAGACAGAGAGAAATGAACAAGTGACCGGCGGCTGGGGATGGCTTGAGGAGTTTGAGGTGGAGACAAGGGTGGACGGTCGGTGGTTGGTGTTAGGGCTAATGTTAAATGTCGACAAAGTTAACGGCAAAAAGGGCACCGCCAGGGGTCAAAGTGCCAAACTACAAAAGTCTAAGCAATACTTTCATGTTGGGCCGTCCCATTTTCTCACCGATCTCTACTTCATACGGCCCAATCCCATTAATCAATTATTAAATCAGACCATCGTGGATTGGACTTGGACACCCTTCTTCATGCTCACCAGCCTCATCTTCACACACGTTACAGTAATATCTCAACAACAAACAAACGCAACCCAAGTAATTCCGTTGAGGACACAGTCCAGAGATTTGCATTCACCAAGTCTAAATAGTTTCTTCATTTTATATATTCAAACTCATCTTCTTCTCAATTTACAAAATTTCTATATATCATCCATTATATAAAAATTTCTATCTTAAATATCACTTTAGCCCATTTGGGTGATGAAGAAACGTGATTATAGCACGAGGGAATTGGGAGCTTTAATTTGGTCCGTACGTAGAAGGTGCGTGCTGTCTATTTAAACTCCTCCTGGGTTGTGATTCCCGTCCTTCGAAGTTGAAGCGGCACCACAAACTCTAGCGGCTTGGAGCCTTGATTAATTAGCAGAGGCCAGCTGCAGTAGTAGTACACCAGCTGATCTGCCGGCCCTCGTCTCTCCGAGAGAGGAGAGTATGACTACTTCATTATGGATGACAAACTGTTTTGTAGTGGTGAGCCTGTTAACGAAAATTGATTTAAAAAATCCTTCGAATTTACGAACTATTGGATTGAACAAAGAAAAATCTTCGGATTTCCTTTTAAGAATGAAAGACTACTTCACTGTAGCCCATCATCCATCTTCTTCATATAGTAGAACATATATAGATTGCTACTTCAACCTAGGAAGCTAATACAGCATCCACCCACTAGGAATATTCCTTTCCTTGAATTTTCACTCTTCCTTTTCTCCTACTCAGCTGGAATGTATAATTGCCTCAAGAAATCAATTAGGACCATGGCGGCGGCTGCTGCTGCTGGCAAGGTTGAAGGGAAGCCGAGAATGGCGGATTTCTATAGGGCTGGGGCCCACCACGTGGGCGGTGGTGGTGTCGATCATGATGGTGCTGCGTACGTGGCGTCGTTTTGGATAGGGCTGGGGCCCATCACGTGGGTGTACAGCTCAGAGATATTCCCGCTGAGACTGAGGGCCCAGGGGTGCGCCGTGGAGGTGGTGGTCAACAGGGTGGTTAGCGGCGTCATCTCCATGACCTTCCCGTCTCTCTCCGACGCCATCACCATCGGCGGCGCCTTCTTTCTCTTCTGCGGCATCGCCTCCGTCGCATGGATCTTCTTCTTCACCTTCCTGCCGGAGACGCAGGGCAGGGCCCTCGAGCAGATGGATCTAGTCTTCGGCCACTTCAACTGGAAGGAATCCATACACACTCACAACAACAATAACCACAACGATGACGACAACCACAAACCCCATCCTCCTCTGTCGACGGCCAGATCGAGTTGGCAGCAACCCCTGCAACTACAACAACCGCATTGAACCCCAATCTAATTGATTAAGGTTAAAAAAATTAAAGATTTGAAAAAAAACGAATATATATATATATTGTCATATATTTAAATTTATATGCATAAGGATGTGATTTTCATTTAATAATAAAATTAATAATGGATATTTAGCTCTAACCTCAAAATATATCTCATTTTTATATTTTAATCTCAATTGTCATATTTAGATAGAAATATTTAAACTTGTGTTTGAAAAATATTATATTTATCATTATATGTTGATAGAAATAAATGAATGACAGAGATTAAGTGATTATAAAAATTCAAAATCAAAAATAATTTTTAAAAAATATTTGTCTTTGGATGTATGATAACAACACAACTTATATATTTATAACAATAAATTTGTTTTACTTTTTGTTTAAATTTTTTTATGAATCAAGATATATATTCATTAAATCCTTAAAACTATTGCTCTACAATTGAGGCATATATATACTACTAATTAGAGTACAATAGTTAATTCCGAAAATCGGTGCAGTGTTCCGTGTTCCTATAATAATACTCCCCCGATCGTAATTTGTAAATGCATCTTCATCTTAAGAAGGCGATGCGATGTCGTGTACAGAATGAAGAAGCTGGGAGGGACTCCTGTTCCCAGCCCAATTTCTCCATCAATGTGTACGCAATTTTATTTTTCAATAGTGATACTGTTATGATAATATGATTGTTGGTTTCTGGATCAAGAGTACAAATAATAATGGAGGAGCCATGGTGTGATCAGTTGATTGTGAATGGGTTACGTATCAATGATCATGGGACCCTTTAACCTTAAGCGCCAATATACAATAATTTTATTTTTTTTTCTTAAAAAGTGCGGAAGAAACGATGAACACCTGGTAGCAAACAACGGCAAAAGGAGGAGACGGAAACCAATGAGTAGGACATTGCCTTACGCAAAAATTAAATTTTTGTGTGGGCTTCACCGATACAGGAGAGACTCCTGACGGCGTCAATGATTTGATTATTTTTTTATTTGATAATATGAATTTATTTTAATATAATCAAAAATATCAGTTTTTTTATGTTTTATTTTTTTTTTCATAAATCTTACTTATATCTCATTATCTTTAAAAAAGATATTTTTTTTTATAAAATTCCATAAAAATTCAACACATACATAAAATCTCGTATCAAATAAAACCGTTTCAATTTAATTACAACACTTACTTTTTTATTAGTCTAAATATAAATATAATATTTCTATTTTTTACTTATTTGATAGCAAATTTTTATTAATATAATCAAATTATCACATCATCTTCTTACTTCTCCTCCTCTCTTATTATCTCTTCTAACCCACACTTACATCCTATTACTCTAAAAAATCAATCTTTCTTCGTTAAATTTCATACGAATTCAACAAACATATAAAAATTCGTAATGGATATTAAATTGGGATGGAAGTAGTAATTGTTGGATTAATGGACTCATTTTACATGTACATGAATAATTTAACTATACGGATTAATTATATGTTATGTATTATCTTTCATTTTGACCCAAATATTGATGGTCTTACGGATATTAATATTAAGTGAGCTAATATGTCGTCTTATAAAATATAGGGCCCAATTGTGTACATACCTACGGGTTTGATCCTAATTAATGATGGGCTAATTAAGGTTAGGAAACACTATATATATATATATATAAAGGTTATGGTTCCCGGTTGAACAGACGTTACATCTTTCTAGCATCCCATCGCAAGAGAAAGAAACTCTAGCGTGTGTATCAATTGGAAGATACCATAACCCTAGGCGATCTTCAACCCGGATTAAAAACTTGCATGTATGGATTCAGGTACGCTTACGCTTATGATTTGTTTTAAATATTTCGATATGAAGATTACAGTATTTATGGGATTTATTCCAACAATTAGTATCAGAGCCTTCTTCATATTGAGTTATTAGAAAAGTTTGATTTGGGATGGAGATACTACTATTCTAGTTCCGTCAAATCTCCCACGGAATCTCAATCTTTGCCTAAGTTATTGATATCTGAGATTTTATCCCCTTGACCTGAAGTATTAGAAAGTGTTCAAAAAGGGCAGAACAAAAAACATGGGCTTTCTTGTTTTTTGAATGCATGGAAAAGATAGTAAGTCGCTTTCAGTCGCCCTGGTCATACGTGGAACGGCCAAAAGCCGGTCCGTTGATCGGCTCAGAGAGTGGACCGATGCGGATCGAGGGGGCGGCTGAATCTTCGGGCTTTAACGGGCTCGAGAGCGCCGTCCCAGCGATCGTGGCGAGGAAGCGTGCACCTTCGTGGTGTGTCGTTGGCACCTGCACGCTCCAGGCATCGGCCAATGAGCTCCCCATTAGGCCCGTCTTGAAACACGGACCAAGGAGTCTGACATGTGTGCGAGTCATCGGGTAAGTAAACCCTTTCGGCGCAAGGAAGGTGATTGGTTGGATCCCCCTCCGCGGGATGCATTGCCGACCGACCTTGATCTTCTCGAGAAGGGTTTAAGTGTAAAGTCTTGATGCCAAATGGAACAGAGTTGAATGAAATGTTGAAAAAGCTGCGGATTCCATTTGAAGGAAAAGGGTTTTGATTTGTTCGATGTGTTATGTTGCGTTTTAATGGTGCTATCGCACCAATGTACAGTTATTGGTTATGTTTTGTTGTCATAAGCTAAGATCGAAAACATGAAAAGCATTTGTGTTCTTTTCATTGACAATTAAACCAGTTGTTTTTTTTAAATTTTTTTTATGGAGATTGAGATAATAAAGTTAAGAAAAGATATTGAGATAAGATTCAGTTTCAATTTATATTTGTTTTCATTTAAATATTTAAATGGTATACAAATAAAATTATGGATTCAGATTTATTTCCATTTAAACATTTACACAAATAAATTTTTTTTTGTATGTCTAATATTCTAGATTATTTAATTGAAACAATATGCTGTCCAAGTAAATTTTTTTTGTGTAAATTAATTAATCTAGAAAATTAAGATGCTTTGTGTGCGTTTGAATTTCATTCATTTAGCAACCGACCCAAAGGAAGGTTGTTATTTGGCCGGAATTAAAACATGCTTGTGGTAATAAATACGTGACAATTGTTAGGTTTTTCATGTGAATGTTAAGTCGGTCCAAAGAAAGACTTAATATTTGATAGGATCTTATTGTCAATATTTGATTAGTACACCAAGAGTACCACTTACAAATTGATTTTCTGTCCAAAGACTAAAATCAATGTTGTGCTAGGTATCTTCTAATGGGGATTTGTCAATTATTTGAATATGTAAATTAAAGTTATATTTCAGTAATAATTGTAAGATTGTTGTTTATATTATCTTTTATTTTTTTTCAATCAATACTTCTACTACTACAATATCTGCAAACATTAACATAATCTCTGTGCTTAACGACACAAACTCTAAGGAATGGAAAGAGAACGTAATGATAGTTCTCGCTTGCATAGATCTAAACCTTACACTTCGGATTGAGCAACCTGCTACTCTTAAGGATATATCTACCCCTGATGAAAATAGGGAGATGGAGAAGTGGGGACACTCAAATCGCATGAGTCTTATGATCATGAAAGATGCAATTCCAGAGTCATTCAAGGGCACTATGTCTGAAGAGGTTAATGTCAAATCGTTCCTTGCCGAACTTGAGAAACGTTTTGCAAAAAACGAAAAGGCTGAAACTAGTACTTTTTTGAGTAATCTTGTTTTCATGAGGTATAAATGCAAAAGGAATATAAGGGAGTACATTTTGGAAATGTCTCATACTGCTTCAAAACTAAAGGTACTCAAGTTGGTATTATTTGAGGAATTGCTTGTATATTTAGTTTTGATCTTTTTTTCTGCACAATTCAATCAATTTAAAGTGAGTTACAACTGCTTAAAGGAGAAATGGACTCTTAATGAGCTCATTTCACATTATGTGTAAGAGGAAGAGAGGATAAAAGAAGATAAGACAGAAAGTGCTCGACATCGTCTTCTAAGGACAATAGAAAAAGGAAAAATAAGGAAGTTGCAGTCTCAAGACCACAGAAGAAGCAAAATAAAGAAAATAAAATTGAAACTACGGAATCTGGTTGCTTCTTCTGTAAGGAGACTAATCACAAGAAAAGAGACTGTACCAAATACCACACTTGGCGTGCGAAAAAGGGGTTGCCTGAGCTGTTGAAAATAAAGTGATGGTGAAAGATACATCTATATGGGTGATGACAAGCAGGTTGAGGTTGAGGCTATTGGAAATATTAGGTTATTATTAAAGACTAAATTTAATTTGGATTTGAAAGAGACATTTCAGTTTTTGCATTGGACAAATTCGGTTACTCTTGTTCATTTGGAAACAATAAATTTAGTTTTTTTCAAGGTTCAAATTTTATTGGTTCTGGTCTTTTATCCGGATATGATAACCTATATTTGCTTGATACAATTGCCTCACATAATGAAAGCTTGCATATAAGTTCCCGTGGTACTAAAAGAAAATTAACAATGAGAATTCCTTATCACTCTGGTATAAGCGTTTTGGTCATATATCCAAACAAAGAATTCAAAAACTCATATCAGATGGAATTCTTGATTCTATTGATTCCTCAAATTCGGATATATGCATTGAGTGTATCAAGGGTAAAGAGACAAACAAGACTAGATTAGGTGCCGCAAGACCTTCAGATGTCTTAAAATTGATACATACGGATATTTGTGAGTCATTTCTTACACCCTGTACAAATGGTCAACAATACTTTATCACATTCATAGACAATTACTCTCGTTATGGGTATCTATATCTCATCCATGAGAAGTCCCACTCAATAGACGTGTTCAAATCATATAAGGCCGAAGTTGAAAATCAATTAGGCAAAAGGATTAAAACCGTTAGATCTGACCGTAGTGGTGATTACTATGGTAGATATGATGGTTTATGTTAATAACGTCCAGGACCATTTGCGAAATTTCTAGAGGAGTGTGGGATCGTTTCTCAATATACTATGCCAGGTAGTCCTAACATGAAAGGTGTAGCTGAGAGACGAAACCGAACATTAAAGGATATGGTGAGAAGTATGATTTGTTATACTACCTTACGACACTCACTCCGGGGAAAGGCATTGAAAACTGCAGCATATATACTTAATATAGTTCCAACTAAAATTACAATTCAAACCCTATATGCACTATGGACTAGGAAAAAGTCCAGTATAAAGCACTTGCATATTTGGGGTTGTCCAATTGAGGCAATGCCTTATAGGTCAAATGAAAAGATACTGGACTCTAAAACAATTAGTAGATATTTGGTTGGATACTATGAAAGGTCAAGGGGATATAAGTTCTATGATCCTACTTCAAGAACTATTTTTGAGACAGATAATGCCCGTTTCTTTGAGGATGTTGAGTTTGAGGGGTGGGGAGATAAAGTTAGAGATTTTGTCAATGAGGAAGAACATGTGTCTCTTCCCTCGGTTGTTGTTGATCATGATCAGAGTGTTGTCATTCCTGAAAAGGATCACGAAACAATTCCAGTTCAAGACAATCTTGATAATCTCCCTATTCAAATTCTTGATATTGTTAATGAGGATCAAACTCAACAATCTCAATAACATGAAGTGTCATTAAGGAGATCCACAAGAGAAAGGAGAAATGCAATTTCGGATGACTATATTGTATTTCTCCAAGAACATGAGGTAAACTTGAAAATAGTTGAAGATATTATTATCTTTCTCGAGGAACAAGAGACAGATTTTGGACTTATGGAAGATGATCCAATCAACTTTCGTCAGGCCATGGAAAGCTCTAAATCTCAAAAGTGGATTGATGCCATGAACGATGAAATTAAGTTCATGAATGACAATGACGTTTGGGAGCTTGTCCCATTGCCCGAAGATCAAAACCCATTGATTGTAAATGGATATTTAAAACCAAGAAGTATTCAGAGGGCAATATCATAATATTTAAACTCGTTTTTTCGTTAAGGGTTACACTCAAAAGGAAGGCATTAACTTTAAAGAGACTTTCTCTTAGGTTTCATCGAAATACTCTTTCAGGATAATAATGACACTAGTGACATATTTTGATCTTGAACTTCATAAGATGGATGTTAAAACAGTGTTTCTTAATGGTGACATTGAAGAAACAATTTATAAGGAGCAATCAAAAAACTTTGTTTCGGAAGATCCAAAGAAAATGGTTTGTAAGTTAAAGAAATCCATCTATGGCTCAAGCAAGCTTCTCGTCAGTGGTATCACAAGTTTCATTATGTCATTACATCTTTTGATTTTGAACCAAATATAGCTGATGACTGTATATATCACAAGTTCAGTGGGAGTAAGCATATTTTTTTGGTTTTATATGTCGATAACATAGTGCTTGTCAGCAACGATATAGGCTTATTGCATGAAAGTAAGAGATTTCTTTCAAATAAATTTGAAATGAAAAATCTTGGTGACGCCTCTTTTGTATTAGGAATTCAGATACATCGAGATCGCCTCAAAGGTGTTTTCGGACTCTCACAAAAGGGCTATATCGATAAGGTTCTTAAGAGATATGGCATGCAGAATTGTAAATCAGGTGACACCCTTATTGCAAAGGGAGATAAATTTAGTATCAATCAGTGACAAAAGAATAGTTTTGAAACCAAGAAAATGACGAAGACACCTTATGCTTCGGCTATAGGGAGTCTAATGTATGCTCAGGTTTGCACACGACCTAATCTAGCATACATAGTTGGGATACTAGGCAGATATCTCAGCAATCCGGGAATAGACCATTGGAAAGCAGCCAAAAGGGCCATGCGATACTTACAAAGAACAAAAGATTGCATGCTCACATATCGGAAGTCGGATCAGCGTGAGATCATTAGGTATACCGATTCCAATTTTGCCGGGTGTCAGGATAGTCTGAAATCTATATCAGGCTACATAGGCTTCCAATCAAGGATTATTGCTGTAAATTTTTTATTACTCGACTCTGCATAGTGGATGACATTAAAAGGCCACTTAGGTTATTGTGTGACAACAGGTCAGCAATCCTTTATGCTAAAAACAACAGCAGTTTGACCAAGACAAAAGCATATAGAGGTCAGATTTCGAGTTATGAAAAAAAGAGTACAGAAAAGACAATTGTCCATATAACACATCAGTACTAACTCCATGTTTGCGGATACGCTCACTAAGGGATTGCCACCCAAAGTGTTTCATGAGCATGTTGCTTATATGAGTGTCAAATCAGTTGAGGATTATGAATTTCAATGGGAGTTTGTTATGTAGTGTTTCTATGATGTCAAACACGTATTTGGTTGATTAAGTTTTTAAGGTTATATATGCAGATTTACAGTTTTAGAGTTTCATGTACTCTCACAGATTTGAGATTGATCTCGATAAAGTTTAAGGTAGACCAATTGAAAATAGACATTCTATTTCGGACCACACTTTATGTTATTTCAATGCTATACATCTATACTTGATCCATGTCGTTTATTATATTGATATACGTGATCATTGTTGGATCTAGTTATGTTAATGTAACATAGATCTCTTTGATCCTATGTTGATATGATTGATGGACCGGATTGGTTGATGACGATTACAAGTTGATGGCATTATTGAGCTCTTGAGGTTATACTATAACATACAATACTAAGGTTTGTACATGTACATGAGTATGTCGTCAAAGTGGGAGATTGTTGAATTAATGGACTCATATTACATGTACATTGACAATTTAACTATACGGATTAATTGTATGTTATGTGTTATCTTTCGGTTTGGTCCAAATATTGGTGGTCCTACGAATATTAATATTAAGTGGGGCTAATACGTCGTCTTATAAAGTATATGGCCCAATTGTGTAGATACTTACGGGTTTGATCCTAATTGATGATGGGTTTATTAGGGTTAAGAAACATTATATATATAAAAAGGTTATGGTCCCCGGTTGAACAGACATTACATCTTTTTAGTATCTCATCAAAAGAGAGAGAAACTCTTGCGTGTGTATCAACTGGAAGATATCCTTACCCTAAGCGATTTTCAGCCCGGATTAAAGACTTGCATGTATGGATTCAGGTACGCTTCCGCTTATGATTTGTTTTAAATAGTTCGATATGAAGGTTACAGTATTTATGGGATTTATTCTAACAGTACTCCCTCTGCCTCATTCAAATTGCAACATTAGTTTATGAAATGCCGAATCAAAGAGGCCAACAAAAAGCTCCAAATTGATGTGATCCATTGATAAACCTTTTCTCGCACGAGAATTGTATTGGTATTGCGTGTTTACTATGTTTCTTCCACCTTGATTTCCTCATATCGGTCAAGTCAATTTGTCGCTATTAATATGAGGCGTATCAAAAAGACGTTGTAAGCAAAGGACACCTTCAGGCCTCGAAGCTCGATCTGAAAAAGACAAAAAGAGCATGGCTAACAGCTACTTGTGTAAACTCCTCTATTCGTGTATAGATCCAAAAGGGAGATACAAGATCATATGATGGAGAGTGTCATTTATGTAGGAGTATCACCTAAACATGAGGGAAATTTAGGCATGACTCACTGATCAGTTGTAGTAAAAAAAAAAAAAAAAAACGTAAAGGTTCTTCGAGAGATCAATTTTTTGGTTTACAGCTCAGCTGCCCTCCAACCATTCGAATAGGCTTAACTTTTCCTTGAAATTAAAGCTCAGCTCCCACAGCTTCACTGTCATCAAGTTTGCTATGCTCAACAGCAGAAAGAAACGTATCCATCCATAGACAACTCACCAAACACCGGAAAGGATCCATTAATTGTTGTTGGGAAACTAGCTCTGCTGTTGCTGCTGCTGATTCCTGTAATTTTAATCTGACCAAACCACGGAAAAAGAAAGGATCCATTTGCAGTTCTCTGATAAAAGACATACCTTGTCTTGGCAGTTCTCTGATGGAAAAGAATTTACTTATGTGGTATTCTAAGCAAAGTTCCTTCACCTTACATTGTACAGTATGTCACCTATCAAGCCTCTGCCCAACCTCAACCACATCCTGTTTTTCTTTCTAAATGGATGAAGTGGCTACTTCTCCTCCATAACAATAGCCAATGTCTGTTCTACATCAGTGATAAAAAGGAGAAAGAAGAAAAAAGAAGCAGCAAGCCCTTTCGAGCAACAAGGACATGTGCTAATATACACCACACCTTACAAGAAGAATTCTCTTCTCTATTTCTCAATGCCTTGTTGTAAATACTGTATCAAATCATACCCTGCCGTGCTCCACTTGTTATACGCGTCTGTACAAACATGGATCATAAAGTTTGCAGCCTCACGCTCACTCATCTCCGGATGAAATCTCTTGCGCAGATTACCAATGGGATCCCCCCTACTAAAGCAAGGCAACCCACTATCTAGCATCATCAGCACTGTGTTTATAATCCCGTCCATGTAACGACGTGCAGCAAGGTAGCCTTTAACACACAAACTGTAAACATGGAACACAAGACATCAATTATCTCATGAATCACAAGTTCATTTAAAAAAAGAAAAAAGAAAACATCAGCAAACTGCTAATCATCTATCTAATCAATCCATGAAATCTGAATCATGAAAACTTTGCGGACAGGACCATAAGTCAGCTGATTACTTACCCCACAAAATGGTACCAAGTCTCACTTTTCATAACCCCCGAGGGATCAAGCAATTGAGTCATCTCATGGCTGAGCTTAAAGTGTGCACTTTCAAACCGCATATTTCCGCCAGGTGATGTTTCCAGGATGAACCCAAAATCAATATGAACAAGCCTCCCAACACTACACAGAAAATTATAACTCGAATCAGCAAATGTACAGCTGCATGCAGTTTTTCATGATGTGTTGCCTTAATGTGATAACCAGGCTTCATTTTAAGCTAGCTAGTACCATGTGGTTTCCACAGGAAAAAAATACACACTTAAATTGGACGACTGGGAAATTCTAATAAAAGTAACTTTTGCAGTGGGGTGCAATTGCTTTAGGAGCATTTGAAATGGATTCCCTAAAGGGTTCCTTATCCCTAACTATAGGGATTTTGATAAAAAATGATCCACCCAACAGATTCCATATCCCTATCCCTATTCCTATACCACTCCTTATCCTTCACTTCATTCCCTACTTCTACGGAACCAAATTATCATTTCATATACATTTTTACTATTATTTTACACTTGTAATAATCATAAAAATAATAATTATAATTTAAAATGAACATTAACACTTATTTCAAAAAAAGAATAAAAAATCATAATTTTTTTTTTAAAAATATAATTCATTTAAATGATTGTCTTTCAAAAAAGTATATAAAAAATTAAAATTAGAAATTAGAACATGAAAATAAATAACAAAATCATTATATCGGTTTAGGAAATCAATATAGAGAATCTACTGGGTGACTAAGTTAAAGACTGAGTCCTTATATAAAATCATGACACTATAGCATTGTGTAATAGGAATAAAAAACTACTGCAAATGGTAAGCATCTTCTACAACTACATGTGAACAATTAACTTCCACTACAAGCAGTGTCAAGTCAACAAAACCTAGAGCAGGCTATGCCAAATACAACTGAAATAGCATTGACATAGTAGTGGATCCGTTAGATCCTCCACAAACAGTGAGCTATCAAACATGAGACTCAACGAAGCGATCACTAGCTATGTTCTACTTATCACAGCAGGCGGAGGAAAGTTACCTATCAAAGAGAAGGTTCCCATTGTGCCTATCCTTTGGCTGAAGTAGAAGACTGGCCACAGCATAAGCAGCACTGCTGATGAGGAAGTTTTCACGTGCAGCCTCAAAACTAGGAGAACCAACAGCACCAAAATCTTGTTGAAAAATCTCATACAACCCGCCATCAGTAGTTTCACCCATCTGACTTCTGCTTCGTGTATTGGGCACAACCTGAAGTCACAGCAAGACATCCATTCTTTAAGCAGACACTAAGAAAAAGGAGTCAAATGGAGTTTACAACAAAAAATGAGCATCTTTTTCAGAAGAATACAGGGAAGCAGATCAAGCACCTTCTTATCAAGGATAGGCACATGCACACTTACCGCGTGCTAAAGACATAAGACAGCTCACCTCGATTATTCCTCTTTCAGGACCCGTAGGGAGAACTCCGTATGGGAAAAGATAGAGGTTCAGACCAACAGCTTTAAAAATATCTCTCATAAGAGCAATGACTTGTAAAGCTAGAACATCTTGACGACAATCATCTCCAACCTGGTAAAAAAGGTTATTGTTAGGAAAAGCAGCAGAGAGACGCAAGCTGCAAAAACAGCACAATAAGGAGTTCTCATTTCTAATCATAAAGCTAAGAGAAGTGAGCATATGCAGAAGTGAATGCAGCAGCAACTAATGCATAAAAAGCAGAGAAAAATACGAGTCCTTCGCTGCCTACATTATGCAGTAAATCTTGGAATAAATCATTTCCAAGTCTAGCAATGCTCAACCGCAGACATCAGCAGATCAAACTTTGAAGAATGACAAAAAGAAACATTGCAAGAGTTCAATCATTATGCTAAGCACAAAGCTGGTACAACAAGCTTGCAAATACTATACATGGACGGATATAGAAGGGGAAGATACAGACACATCCAGAAAGTAAATGAAAACTTAGTTAATGCCCCATGTGGGAAAGCCTTACCTTAAAAATACAAGCTTGGGGATTCAAAATACTTTGATCTCCATCTCTATCAACCACATTAAATGTTATCATAATTGGAACTTTTGCCGCCGATTGCAAGGGTATTCCACTATCGACCTGAATACCCCTGACAAGCTTATTAGGAGCAGTAGGCAGATAGAGGTCATCTCCTTCCAGCTTGATTTTCTCCAGCTCTCTGGTAAACGAAGGAATGAGCATCAGCTAGCAACTAACAGAGACATTACCAGACATAAGAGGTCGATAAGGATATTTCCAACAATAGATATTACCTTCGTATACCAGCTCGACGTTCTTCCTTTGGAAGTGGAAAGAGCACACCGGAAATAGATGTGACTTTATCAAAGAAGTCAAATTCCCTTTGGAACACATCAAGGGCCTTGGGAGTAAAACTGTCAATAATTTTCTGCCTTACCACCGGCAATAGAGCTAGAAATGAGCTATGCTGGAAATACCACAGTAAACACAGTGAGAATGAGGAGAAATGAATGTTAAGAGGAAAATTTATGCTACAAGGACTTTCCTCCCCAATCACACACCAACACGTAAGTAAAAGGGATCCTCGGCCAAATAATCAATTAACAAAAAATTAGAACAGAGCCAAATAAACCGTTGACAGTGAGAAAGAGCGAAATGAGCAAACGCAAAGAGATACCTTGAGAGAAACAGCTTCTTTTCCTGCTTCTGGTGCACATGTCTCGCCCTGCAATCATGTTATTCCACCATTTTAAATCAATCAAGAAAAAGACCTTCCCAATACTGTTTTCATGTCCAATCACAGCAAGAATCATAAACATAAATAGGGCCATATTGGACTATCTATAAACATAAATAGGGAAAAACGGATGTGTGGCACCACACATAAAGTCAGGTGTGACGAGCATGATCGAACGGTGTGGATTTAAAGTTGATGATTTTTTAAAATTTGAATGGAAAAATAAAAGGAAAGCAAATACATAAAAATCCAATAATAACCAACTTAAAATCTACACCGATGGACCTAACTTTGTGTGTGACATGCCACAAATTCACCAAATCCAAAAAAAAGAAGAAAGTTAATTCAGATATATTTGTTTATAGATTTATCATAATTACCTAGATGTGCATGCATATAAAGGTTCTAGAATTATACCTGTAAGTGCCATATCAGAATATGTGCAAATATATCACTCCTCTGGGCTGCTCTAACAAGGTACCCTTCAACTAGCTTCTGGAAAAGAATAACAGAAGGGAATGTGATTTTCACAATTGAGAAAACAGAAGACCATTTAATGCTCAGAAGGATGGACATGCATCATATAGGGAAAGCAAAAGCTATGCAGATATTTTGGCCCTATTTAGGGTCTCCAGGTACAATTTTGGTGATTTAAATAGGGCTTCTTAGTTTTTGGATTATATAAAAGGCTTGCATTAGTTTATTCAGATTCCAACCCAAATTATAGCATCCCTACTCCCGGGACACACTGTTCTTATAGAGAGAAAGATGCTTTCGCATCTCCTTAACCCGAAATTGACGGGGAGAGGAAAGACTTCTTTTTTTTTAACTCCCGGAACAGATTATAAACCAGAAAAAGTGAACCCATGGAAGTAATGAGTTTTGATTGTGCCAAGTCCAAAGAAAGGGGAAAAAAAAAATCATGGTTATACTCCATTCAGAAACAAAAGAAGGGGATTAACTCTAATAAAAAATAAATAAAAATTAAGAATTTTGCACAATTTCCATTGCTATCCAAAAAACCATAGCATCTAAAATGAAAGCCAACACCAAGGATTTACACAGCATGAATCATACGGCAGTCAGATTAAGTTAAGAGACATGCAAATATCCTAAAAGTTAGTCAAATAAGGCACAAGTTAAAAGCACTCCCATCGGAGAAAATAAAAGTCCATAGTCAAGGATCTCACTCCGTCATCATATCGCAAAGCCTGCACCAGCTGAGGCATGAAAAATGTCACTCGTTCAGGAGGATAGGTCTCCAAAACCCTGAGGACGTAGGCCATGACACGAGGATGCCCCTTATAAGCTGGAGTCAGGAACTCCAGAGCCTTAGTAATTGAACAAGAGGCCCAATGTGGCAACTGCTGCAACAGCATTGAATTCTCTTCAACTGCCTTTGGAGTGACGAAATAGGGCAACGCTTCAGGAATGGATCTGAGTTCCAGTATATGCAACTGCCAACAACGAGACCAGGCTGTAAGAGAGCAGCTAAGATGCATGCAGCTACAAAAAGATGCTTGAATAAGATGACCTTCGACAGGCATCCATAATTTTCTTAGAAATGGAAATATATTCCTTAACAAAATGAAGTAGGAGAGAACAGAAAAACAAGAGATGAGCAAGAGGATTAGAAATATCACATGAGAGAAATGGATCGCAAATGTAGTAACAATTGATCGAAAGGCAATTGGAGTAAAGAACTAACCTGAACCAGCTGGGTTAGCTCAGTTTTCAATGAAACATTGGTCTGGAATCTTGAGTGCAATGAGAAAGCAATACGAGGATCAACAGCAAAAGAAGTCCGTGCATACTCAATCCACTTATCTGGGCTGATTTTAGGGCGAGGTGCAACATCTCTGGAGCAGGAAACAGAACAAATTGTAAGTGCAAATCAATGCCTAAGACAAAGTATACACTCTGAAACATAAAAGTTAAGGTCTTTATTCTGAAGTGAGCTCACTAGAGAGAATACTACTTGGTATTAGTGGGCTGTGCCCACACTTCCAGCCTGTCAGCCTCATGTTGGCATAGCGTCAGAAGCAACTGCTTTCTTTTTTCTCTTGCAGTAGCATAATTATCTATGTGACCCCAAACAGGATGGTTATGTTCAGTCTGCAAGAATGCAAAGTTTAACAAAGTTATTGGAACAACGATTGTGAAACAACAACAAGCATAAACCATTCAAGATTCTACATTGTCCAAACAAGAATGTCATTTTACCGCATCAATTGTGGGTCCTCCATTTTTGCGCCCCTCTCCTTTTGGGTCCGATAGTACAATATCTGCCCGGCCATTCATAAGATAGTGAACAAATCCAGAAACAGATTGGGCCTCACTCTGGGAAAAATTTTTGCTATTCATATCATACCACTCAGGTTCAAAGGCAAACCAGCCCAAACTAGCCCTGCATAACGAGCATAAAGATGTTTTGTCATCAAACGAACACAAACATAGAAAACAAATCACCCAAAAATCTACGTAAGAAGCTGCCAATTTCAAGGTCTGGAAGACATGGCACGCCATACCAGTTACTCAGCATGCCAGCAGGGTACAACGTAGCATTCAATTATAATCCAAGAAAAGAAAACCACTCTTTTTCAGCATCTTATTTCAAGATCATAATCATTTATGATTCAAGCAAAACAACTGCTCTTAACACAGTCTACAACATCTCTAATCAACTAGAGGCGTGTATGAAAACTTGATTCTGACTAAAAAGAACTTCTTGGACAGTTTGCCAACCCAATCAAAAACAAAAATACTATCAGATCATACATTAAACATTTTGGGGACCCTCCATATCATCAACAACGTGATACTTGAAAAATTGACTTCAGTGATGACCCGAAAAGAGCAAGTACAGATTCAAAAAAAATCCAGCGCAGCCACCAAAATTTAGCAAGCATAGTTGTTCTCAGAAAGAAACAAAAATAGCAACTCCCCGTCTTAATTCTCACCTTGGTGAGATGCCAGGGAATGACAAGAAGTGACAGCGCTACAACTAAATCTAGTGTAAATTCCAAATTACAACCTCAAACTTCACAAAATTCAAAAAAAGAAAAAAGAAAAAAGAAAAGAAAAGAAAAGACAGAAAGAAATAAGAACAATAAGAAAAAGGAAGTAGAAAAGAAAAGTAAAAAGTAAATAAAAAAACTAGAAGAAAGAAAACAGAGCCAAGTTGGTGTTCCGGGGTAGAGAAACCACCCTAGTGTAGCCAATTTGTCCATCATGTTATGCTTTGGGGTGGATCTCATCTCAAGAATTATGAAGTTCCAAAAAACCACCAAAACAGCGAAGGTGGTGCTTTGGAATTGAGGGGGTTGTATATATGTCATCTTCTTCTTCTTCTTTGGACAAAATATGTCTTTAATCCTTAAATCTATTGAGCTTTTTGCTGAACCTAGTGATACATGCATACAATTATTGAAAGAGCAGTTTCAAATGTGCATACCTTGTTGGCTTCCTATGTCAGGACTAATCGTTGAACGGCTAGTTATTGTTCTTGTCGTAGTATATCAAAGAGAGAATTACCTATTACTTATCAAAACCTAAAATATTTACCGATTAATCAAACACAATATTTTATTTATCAATTAATCTTCAATAAAAAATAAAAGACTTCAATTCCATGATATCTAATAAGAAAAAAAAAATAACAAATCAATCCTAAAATCAACTCAAATAAGGCCAAATGGTAATTAATCAGTTAAGGATGACTTCTTGATAAATAAATTTTAAAAATAAGATCTATTAGTAATTTACACATATATCTAATGCTTCATACGGGCCGTATTTGGTATCACTTCTGTTTTTGATTTTTTTTATTTTTGCTTCATGGTTGATGAAACAATAATGTTTGTTTCTAATTTTTATTTTTGAAATAAATGAAACGAAAAAAGAAAACAAAAAACCAGAAAAATGATTTTCAGTTATGTTTCTTGTTTTATCTTAGTATAATATTCAAGCTTTTCTTTTTAAAAAAATCATTATATTTTGTAAAGTGAATTTGGTTTTCGTTATTGATTTTCTGTATTTGTTACTGATTTTGATTTTCATAATTTAGAGCAGCAATACCAAACGGCCCCAAAACTAAAACATAATCGGTTTCTCCATTTTTATATATGAAAAAGGTTCCTCCATTTATTTCATGAACCCTAACACAATGTCATAATGGCTTGAAGAGGAGCATTAGAATATTGAGTTAATTAAATACTCCCTCTGTCCCAAAAAGAATGTAACACTTTGATTTTGCACGCATATCGATACAAAGTTTGACACCCATACAATGACGATCAAACGTATTTTTTTGATAAATTTATCGTAAAGCATCAGTGGTTATGCAAATTACGTACTTCAACCTAATACATGTTGCGGGACGATCAGACGATATTTGATATGAAAACGAGATTTGTATTCATACGTATAAAATAATACAAAATACATATATGTAGTATCGTTTGTGGGACAGAGGGAGTATCTAATTTTGGTTATTATCTAGATTTATTTGATCAATTCTCGATTTCTTTCCTCCCTCATTTCTTCAAGATAACCTAATATTGTGAAGTTCTCATCAATGCTGAATTACAAAATCAACATAATTAAAACAAGAGAAAAAGTTGCATTTCAAGTTAGCTTCACATTGGAAGTGAATAAACAGGCATATCAAAGGAAGAATTGACAGTGGAACAAAAACGGTAAACATGACGAAAAACCATTTAGAAGGTAGTGCAAGTAAGCCAGGTATGCATTGTATATAACTTGAATCCAATCACCTGTATAAACGGTCTTCCAACAACTGAAGGCCTTTCCTGAAGTATTGCAAATTACCCTGGAACTGGCATGCAGTAAATTTCAGCCCAAGAAGCATCAGGGTAAAAAAGGTACCAGTTGCTGCAGGATGGCGTGAAAATTTCCAAGGAAGCTTTGTGGTCCCTTGTAACATCCGACAATAAAGTAGTAACTGTTCAACACTGTTGTGCCTCACTACCTGCATAGGCAGGAAACTACTGAAGCAGACCATTCACACAGCCCAACATCACAGAGAAATTAAACAACTTATCATCTAGCTCGGATTTCACTTTTTGCTTGGCTACGAAAATACTTCAGATCAAAAACAGTCATTACTATACCTCAAACCGATCAATAAGAAACCCAAGCCAGAGTCTATGAGCCATAATTTGTTCCACTGGATCTTTCTCAGGTTGAGTTTCTGGTTCCCCTGGAACAAGGCGAGGACGTAATTTTGCAGCAGGTCCAGAATACTTCACATCCGATGCAAAAAGGCCTCTTTTGGTATCAATGGTCCATAACCAGGCATCCACTAGTTCAGCAAGCACTAGACAGCCCAACTGAGGCGCGGCGGATACTAACCAGGTCCAAACGAAAACCCCAGTTTCCATAGCATCAGGAGTACATATATAAGCTGGACACCAGCATATAAGGCGCAACAATTGCGAAAAGCACTCCACATCTGTTTTGGAATCAGAACTCTGAAAGACATGCAACACTTTCAGTATAAAATCACATTCCAAGTTATGTACGGAAAAGATGGAAAAGTACCAACCAGATTAGAAAGAAGCAACGCTGTTGCTTGTGAACACGCTTCCCGAAAAGATGACTTATCCACTTCCCCTCCTTTCTCAGAAGTGGTAACAAACTGCTGAAGCAACTGGACGAACTTATTAAGCAGTATCACATTAAATGAATCACCCTCTCCTGGAAACGACTGAGACGAAACTCCAGACCTCAATCTTTGAAGTCCAATTCCAAAACCACCAATACTTCCATTTCCAGTTTGTAATCCACCGATGCTATTATAAAGTCTTTTCATGCCCGCGATTTCTCCAGCATGCTTTGACTTAACAGCAGCACTAGTTACACCTGTACTCAGCACCTCCAGGTCAAAGCCTTCGATCAAGTTCAAATTTGCTCCAGAAGCTGCAGCAGCTGCAGCCATAACTGCTGGAATATTAGCAGTTTTTATTCCTGTCCAACAGTCATTGTCCCCAGTTCCAATGCGTATTTCAGTCAAAAGAGAAACCACATCTGTAGTAGGTGCTCTCCCCAGCAAGCTTGGTTTACAAAGAGTTTCCTGAAATCAGAATTCTTACAGGTTACTCATTGGAGTCCTAAGCCAAGTGTGGCATACCAATGTGCGCTGTGCTCAAGAAACATCAAAGTCTAGGTATTGTAACTCGTCAAGTAGGAACTGACTCAACAATCAAGCCTCTTGGGATTTATTATCACTAGTCCATGTAAAAGGGGGAGTTCTGGTCGTGGAGAAGAACCACTTGAAGAATTATCACGAGACATATCATTGACTTTGATTTCACTTATGCTTCAAAAGCACTAATATAATGAAAACTGACATTTCCTAACCTGAAGAAGCCCCTGAGCAGTGCACGGAGCATAGGACAGAGAGATAACGATCCATTCTCGGACTATTCGCTGGTATAGAGAACGAACAGCAGCTGTATATGCAGGATCGTTAACTTGGAGAGATGTTGAGTCGTCGTTCACAGAAAAAAGCAAGGCATCAATACAAGATGAGCTCCAAAGGATCTGCAAACAGTAAACAGTTTCAAGTCTTTCAGCATGGTACAAGCTTATCAAAACTGCATTTGGGCCATAAGTCCTCTTCACTGAAAAAGGAACCGATCAACCCCATTTAGTGGTCATGAAAAATCAATGCCAAGATAAATTGGAGAAGAACAGAACATTTATACCTGTGGAAATTTATCTCGTAGTTGAACCAGCAGCTTGACAGAAATATCACGGATGTGTTCTTCCCTTTGAGACATGGCTTTAATGAGAAAACAGGCATGCACAGAAAGGGTAGAATCTCTAATCTCAGCTGCATCACCAGTGTCAGATGTCCTCTCATCCTGAGAAAGATTAGGAATTAAAACAAAGTACATTCTGGTAGAGCAAGAACTAATCCCCGTGGATATATGGAACAATTGACGTCAATTGAAGTGCTAGAGATGCTCTGGATACAAGGTCACAAGATTCACAACATAACAGCAAATCAACGCTTTATTCACTCAGAAGGCATTAGCTATAAGTATAATGGCACCCTTTCACCATCTCATATCTTCTTATGGGTGCAGTAATGGGTATCCCTTTCATGTCTTCACCACCTTTAATGTGAATCTCTTACCTATCTTTGGTGCCACCCCAAGTTTCTTTCACACAATGTAGTCATGGATTGCATTCCCAGTACTCCATATACCCATCTCGACATTTCCATCTCTGTCAATAGCCACGGGTGGTGGGGGAAGAAACATTTTTTTTCAGACACAAGGTTCATATTTGCTAAATCCCTTCCCTTCCTGCCCCCACCCGCCCAAAAAACAAAAACATACGCAGGCACGCACACCTATGACAGTGAGACTCTATGAGGTGGAGATCAACAGTCCACAAAGAAACAACAGTAACCAACTTATCAGGAGCAGATAACTGCTACCGTCACATTTCAGAACCAGTAACACATACGATATAATACTAGGTTCAATAAGATGATGTGAAAAAAGGGGGAAGACACATTACTACAAACTTAAGATTGATATGGTAATAACTGACTAAAACCACAATCCCTGCTTATGTGATTTATATAGATCAGGACACTTCAACTAGCAAAAACATTTAATCTTGGAGTAATGTTGTCAAGAGAAAATATACCAGCCACGATACTACTGTTTCAAATGCTTGGTGAACAATAGCTGTCAAACACTGAAAAACAGCTGGTGCAAGATTTGGCGTCTTGAGATATTCAAATACACAACTGAAGGCACTTCGAGAGGCAGTCAACTCAACGCCACCATTAAGGATGCCACCATTGCTGCTGAATCGTATGATCTCCAAAAATGCCACAGCAAGCAGGTATGTGGCCTTAACTCCTGAAAAGAATAATCATGGCAAGCAGCAATGTTAAGATCTCAAAGGCAAGAAGAGGTAAAGTTTCCAAAAAGGATTTCAACAAACTTGAACCAAATTGAAAGAATGCCCAGGACAGAGCAGATCAAGATTCAAAATATCCTACATGGCCTTGGCAACCACATAAACTGAAACAAAAGACCTCACACAGCCTCAATTGACATGGAACATTCAATTGCAAATTCTTACTGAACATGAGTCAAATGCAGCCCTTTGAAATTCTTTTGAAACCGCAAAACCCTTGCCAAAACCTATCTTTCTCTCTTTACTTTTTCAGGAAAAAAAAATTGGCTCATACACGTTATTTTTCAACTCAATACAACCCAAGTCACCACCCAAGAACTAAACTCACTGAACTTGCTACACAAAAGACTGGATCTCAGATGAAGGTCACATTTATCCTTAGTAAAGCGGATATTGCTAAGGAACAATTCTAAGGCAACCTTCCTTACAATGGAAAAACATTTGTGCTTCAAAAGATAGCAAGTTGGCTGCTACAACCTAGGCTTTCAATACATGATACCTAGGCTTTCAACATAGGTAAGACATGCCTGAACGCTGAAGCAGTGTATGTTTTTCAAACTAGGTGTACCCTTAAAGTCTCCATGCCATGTATTGAAAGCCTAGATTGCAGCAGCGAGTTGGCTGCCACTTGCAACACCAATGCTAAGCCATTATTATAATGCCAGCGCACAAGGAGTTCAATTCACCTGAAATAGTGTTCAACGCCCCAGCATCAACCCTTCCACCCAAAGCAGCAGAAAGAGCATTCCTCTGGGTCACAGCGGCCTTCTCATTGCCACTTCCACGACGACTACCCGGGTTGTGAAGGGCATTAAGTTCAAGCTCATCTTCCAGCCATTTCACCGAGCTAACAACCTGGATGAAGAAGAAGAAGAAAATAAAACTTACCCTTGAACCAGAATCATTATTATGCAATTGTGGGATGAAGGCTGTTACGCTATATTAGATGAATAATAATAGTGCTAGTTCGCAAATGCAAAGACAATTCTAGGAATCACTTGAAGCATATATTTTCTATTTATGCAGAAAGAAAATTGATCCCACATTATGTGTTCTATTGTGATGATTTATTGTGCAATGCCTAATACCATGACCATTAAAAGCTTAAGTCGCCCACACTGGAGGTGAGCCACAAGAACTTATGAAGGCTGATGAACAAAAGATCGTGAGACAGAGAATTACAAGTATTCTGCTACAACAGAATAAACTAAGGTTTTGAAGCTATTCAGCATTTAATCTACACAATGACTCACAAGTGGTGGGGTAGCTTGAGCTATTTTCTGAATAGCGGATGCCCACTGAGTATTCCACATATATGGTCCACCCACAGACTGAAGCGCAATAGTAGCTATACTTCCCACGCTACTCAGTGTAGTAATAGAAGACTTTGCCTGAGCACTTTCTTGAATAGGCGGAGCCAATCCGAAAAGAGCCACATAGAACCACAGGTTACGAAAGGACTTCAAAAGTGAATGGTTCACATTCACAGTAGGATCAAAGTCTGAGCATATCTCAGCAACGGCAGGTAAAAGAGGACCAAGGAAATCTGCTCCACTCCTGCATGTAGTACTGTTAAAAAAGGTGCCAAATTATGTAAAACTAGAAACAGGGTGGGTGAAAAGCCAAGTAAAAAAATAAAAAGCTGCCAAAATTTTTAACTGACATTGTAGTTTGAAAAAAAAACTAAAGATTCAGACTCACAAATTAAATTGATAGCAAGGAGCATACCTTCCACTTTTGGCCTCTGCAGCATAACCCACGTCTGAGCACAAAGATAGCAAACGCTCACGATATTTCGACCTCAGATCTCCAGAAAGATCACGGGCAATAAGTAGAAAACCTGCAGGAATGGTCTTTTCACCAATAGAGTAAAAAGTAAGGAATAGCATCGGATGAATCAAGAAGTGGTCAAAGAAAATTGGAACAATTTTAAGTTATTGGCAACAACCTCAACACGCTCGGTATTAGCTTCCGCTGGCACTGTTTTGCTCTCAGAAGATTCCACGTTTGACACTTTAGCTTGATAACTTCTTGTCAATAGAACAACAATTTCACGAAATGATTTCTCAAAGCCTAATCTTGCCATGTTAGACACAGCCTCAAGAAGCTGCATTTTGAGAGGAAAAGTCCAGTTAACCCAACCTGGATAAAGGTATGAAAACTTTGGCAAAATTTTCAACTTACCCGAATTCTTAATAAGCCAGGAGATGAAGCATCACCCTCTTCTAAGCTTTCGGTAAATAACTGCAGTATAATGTCTACCAGTTCAGGCTTTTTGACCGAAATATTGATGTCAGCCAGCAAGCGAATAACGTTGAGCTGCACGACAGGGACTGCTGATTTATCTTTCACATCCTGAAACATAGTCATTTGTAAGTAGAATATTTGAATCATGCCAATCAGGAAAGCAGAAGTCAATGTTCATATTTTAAATACCAGTTGAACAGCTTAATTAAGACCTAAAGTGCCATAAAGGACCTCCAACAATGTTATATAGGCACAGACACAACCTTTCCTTTCTTAAGAATTTGTAGGATTAAAGCAAAAGGATTGGATGAGATAAGAAAGGCACATTTAAATTTTCTTTCAATGCAATGAGAACTCATATTCCCAAACAAGGAGAGAATGAGAGATGGATATTTTAAAAAATCTTTCACGTCTTGGAAACAGTAGCATGCTGCAGCCAATGGTTAACTAAAGCAGATCCAAAGAAGGATATTATTCAGTGATGAAAGAACTAAATTGTATGAGCTCCCCTTTGGTAATGCTAAGATTGGTAGTATCAAGTCATTAAAGAAGAAACTTTGGAAGTTAGAAAAATTGCTTCTTTAACAGAGGGTAAGGCTGAGCACACTGTTGTTTTCCTTTGGCCTAATTCTATATGTATTGGAGGCTGTCCAAACCTTTTTGCTTCGCAACCTTCTAGAAACTACAACCACATCATAAATATAATGGTTGAAAATACAACCCACATTAACATTTAGGAGCTCAAAATAACAACATATATAGATCCCGAGCTATTTATTTCATTGTCAATTGGTTTTGAGATGGAACCCTAAAGGTTTAATATTATATCAGAGCCCAAAAGACCCAATACTCTACGCCATCCAAATATATATCCGCACTTCAAACCCAAAAGAGACATTCGTAGGAGGGGGTGTTTTGAGAATGCAACCCACATCGGAATTTGGGTGCTCAAAATTACAAACATATATAGATCCTAAGCTTTTGGTAGAGTTGGGCTTTTGGAATTTGAGAGTGTTAAGATATACATTAATGAACTTTCATCATTTCAAACTTTTGGTAGAGTTGGTTTCTCGACAATAACAAATAATGAAATAATGAAACATCCAAATTATGGTTCCGGCAAACATAAATGCCTTGGTTCCAGCTTGTTTCGCCGAAAACTTAACCCAGGCATGAATCTATTGTTACAGAAAAAAACCATCACAAACAAATCAACACTCCAAAAGATGCCATTAACTGAACTTCACAGCTGCTATCAAACAATAATGTTCCCACAAAGAGATGCATAGCAAAATAAAGCACTGAAACTACTTAATGGCCAAGACCAACCTTTTCGTCATAATCAGTTCTTTCACGAATATTCGTGGTTAGGCCCAAGATAAAAGTATCGATAGGGGGCCGATCCTTGCTCCATCCAAATTCAATAATTTCACAACAAGCTTTAAGGATACTATCAAACATGGCACCTTTACTCCTACTCCAAGTATCTGCCTGTCAAAAAATTCAGAATGTTCAGCAAGACAAGAAGCACTATTTTTAGAACATAACTTAAATGAGATATACCTGTGCACATGCTTTTAGTACGAGAGGTTTAAAATGAATGAGCAGAACACGAAGCATCTGACCCTCACGAATTGTGGCGATTTGAGTGACACCGTGGAGCAAACAACTAAATAGATCTTCACAAATTCTCAACTTCCGCCATGTAGACAGCAAACAAGCTTCCGCAGAACCTATGAACAAGTAAAGCGTAGCAAACAACAAGCTCTTGGCGGACTTTCCCTCAGCTTCAAGGGAGGGAAGACATTTGGTCATTAATATTGTCACTGCTAGATAAGCAGACAACTTTTTGCTGACTCTGACCTTTAATGATGTCCCCTGTTCTGACCATTCTCTCTTCCTTACCTGCCAAGATTCATCACAATAGTTTTACATTCTAAACCATTTTTAAGGTAAAATTTCACTAGTACTTTTCATCCATAGATCACCATTCTTCAACCTTAACAAATCACACGTTATTGCTCCTCACAAGTCAAGAAGGAACAAGAACTAAAAGAAAAGATTTAAGTGTTCATAGAAGAATCTTTGTCCAATAACTTGGGAACTAAGTTGCCAATGAAAATAATCACGACAAACTGTGCAGTGAAAGGTAAGCAGCATAAGTACCTTTAGGAAAGACCACAGAAACCGCAACTGTCTCTTTGCGACAAGTCTGACTTGCTCGAGCAGCTTTGGATCGATGGGCACTTTATCAACGATATTCCCCATAAATCTATATGCAATCTCCTGTGCCTCTAAGCTCTCCACGGACTCTTCCTCAAAAATGGCAATGTGTTGCCTGATCGCAGAGGAATCATTACTAAGCCCACCATCATAACTCGCCCCTACAATGCTGCTTCCTCCATTCATCTCAGAGACCCGTGACGAACCGTTGCTGGTAGCATCATCCCCCACGAGCCTCGAACCAACAGAAGAAGCTGATAGGTGGCTGACCTCATTGACAGGACTAGCACTGTCCTGGTGTGGGAAATAGCTGACACTCGCTGGGGAGCCTTGGTAGGAGGAGGTGGCAGATTGAGCGGCCTCCGTGGGGGAGGACGGAATGACAACCGTCGCTTGATCTAACAGAATCCTAACCAATCTATCGCCATCGGATGTCAAAATCGGCGGGAAACTCTCGGACAAAGCGGACAAAAAAACCCTAGAAATACCTAAATTATCAGTGGCAGCTTCGGACAAAGCGGAGACGACGATGTCGCCCATGAAGCCGGCGACTTCGGAGGCGAATTCGGACGAAGAATCGGTGGATTTGACTACGTAACGAAACAAATCGGCGTAAAAAGAAGAGATGGCATCCGTACCGAAGGCTTGGGGCCAGAAGGATGTGGTGAAGGAATAAGGAATGGATCGGAGAAAATGGAGAAGGGCGGTGTGGGGGCGGCGATCGTGGGAATGGGGGGCGTTGGAGAGGAGCCTGGCGGTGGCGAGGAGGGCATTGAGCTGGGAGCGCGTGACCCTCGGCGATCCCGAAGAGAGGGATTCCGGCGAAGGGCAGCGGCTACAAATCCAGGACACCTTTTCGGAGAATTGCGTCGGGTTCTGCGCAATCAGGTCGCAGAGCTCCGTCAGCGCCTCCATTATTTGTTGCGGAACTCAAATCGAGAATCCAACTATCGAGATCTCATTCATTAGAAGGAAGGGTTGATACAGCAATGTGGATTCGCCTTCGACTTTGTCGTCGTCCAGGATGGGGACCACGAGGAGGAGGAGGCGCGATCTAGGATGGTGCTTTCGCAGTATTGTCACGTCGTCGTCGCACTCGTCATTGCCCTCTCTGCCATTCCTTCTCTCGATCTTTTTCTCTCCGTAAATCGTTCGGAGGAATGGTGAACACACCAGAACTCCGTATTATGAACCCAGGGTTCAAAATGGAAAACGAATTCTGTCCCTTTGTGTAAGTTTAGATACTTTTATTAAATTTTAAATCAACTATTAACATTACATTTAAGTGTATGATGAGGTTTTTTTGTCTCAAGAGTATTGATGAATTTAACTACAAGGGTTGAGCATCATAGTCAAATCGGTTCAAATTTTCAAATATATCCTTTGATATATATGTTTTTTTTTTTCAATCTTATATAGTAAATTCATAATAATTAATTAATTATTCATGATTTTTCGTGGGTTTACAATGTTGACTATCATAAAGAATAATCCAAACAAGCAATCCTCAAATAATATGTCTCTAACAAAATAAATCATACAACAATTAAATAATTACATTAAACTTATGGTAACTCTACCGTAAGAATTTGAAACGACAACTGTTCAAAAATATAAATAAAACTATATTTGAATTTTTTGATATCAAAATCTGATTTACTTTGTACCAAAGTTTGATTGATCCTACATTAATGACATAATATTTATGATCTATATTTAATATATTTAATTTATAATATCTTTTAATTATCTCATATTGTTACATTTTTGTTCATTATTATAACATCATTAGAAAATAATAATTACTTAAGTAATTTAACATCATCATGATATAAAATTTTAAAATATATTTTAGATTTTTATGTGATTTAAAATAGATATATTTAATTATCTGTTGTATTTTTATATATAAATAATGTAAATTATTTAAACAATGTTAAAATAAATCAGATTAAAAACTTCGTATTACATGATTTTCCCTAAATCTTAGTACTATGAGATAGGCTTGTATACAACAAATTATTGGGATATTAACGCGTGGGCTAACATTTTGGAGACCCATGAAGCTAGGCCATTACTGGCTTTATGTGTGATGAGGAGGGTGATTCTGCAAATTGATTTTGGCGGCATTCTGGGGTGGGTTTCTCGATTCAGTTCGGCGGAGCTCTCCGTCAACCTGATGATCAATCCAACGATTTACCATTGTCATTGTCCACGTTTGGTTTCTCATCTAGGGCTAGGGCTAGGGCTGTCTCTCATCTCATCATTGAGCAGCGCTCCATTGAAGTTTCCACGTAATCCGAAGATGTAAATATCTCCTCTGTCTTCTAATAAAACCCTTCTGGTCCATTCCATTTGTCCGCGATCATCGTGTTTTCTGAGCGTGACTTATGATGAATTTGTTGGGTCTGATATTTAATTAGGGTAAATGCGGAGTATAAGGTTGACAAGCGTTGATTCTCTCATTTCTTTCTCAAGACCCAACTGAGGGTATCATACATACTAGTGTGAAAATATGGGGGATGAAAGTCGTCATGATTCCTTGATGGAAAGTTCTGTTGATGTCGCACAACTTCCCTACTCGAGCATTTCTTCAGGTGTCTTCTTTTTGTATTGCTTCACTTCCCTGAATGTTGCATATGCCATATCATATAGTAGTATCTTCGATTCAACAATTAGATTATACTGCTGCCATATCTTAAGCCGCTCGCATTTGGTTCTTCTAGTGTGCAGTTCTGTTCGATATTTTCACAAAATTCTACCTTTAGAGACATCCCCTGGTAGAAATTCTCTTCCCAATATTTAGAGATGACCAACATCTGGAAAGCGTCCCCCTTGTCTTATTCCAATCCATAGATAGACTAGTGTTCTTCCAATCTATACATTGCATACATATGTACATTGATGTTTTACACGTTCTGCTCTTTTTATGGGACTGCCTCGTCACGAGCATCAACTATAGACTACCCAAAAGAAAGCCAAAAAGGGAAATACAGATGGTTTAGAAAACCAAAACCATGTTTCTAGATCCATTTATGTAACAAGCTACTGGGTTGAAGTCTGTGATATAGGAATCCATACCATATTGTCAGAGGGAAAAACATGGCATATTGGAGCTTCACCTGGCTTAACTCCAAGCACTTGAAATGCGATATGATTGGGATCCCAATGGGAAGTATCCATATGACACACCCCGACGGCTTCTATTATCTGCCCTTGTTCGTCTCTTAACTTGATAAGATAAATTTTGGTGTCCCCCTTTTGTCCATGGCAGTAGAAAACAGCATAAGGGTATGGCAAAGTATGGCATCCCATCATTTTTTGTACTTCTACTTGCTTTGGAGACAAAATAGTGTAGTTCTTCAATGGAATGGATGAGTTCTCGATGTATGTAGTGGTCAGGACTTTAAAGTCCACCCCTTGCCCAAATATAGCACGAAGGTTCTCTAGCATGGACTCGAGAGAAGTAGCACAAAATTTGGTCTCCCCCTCAAGTGGTGGGAACTCGCAGTGCTTCAGTGTTTGTTTCATCGCATTTGCTTGCACTGAATGGGGATGCAATTCGAAAAAGTCAAGGAGGTAAGGTAGCTGAGATGAAGAGAATGGGATCGAGTCTGCCTCTTCTTGAGGAAGTAAGTTGGGAGTTTTCAAGGGGTCTTTGATGGGGAAGTAGAGGGGAATCACCTCCCCTGCTTTTAGATTTTCAGCTTTGAAGAAAACTTTAAGAGAAGGGTCGTGTAACATGGCCGAGGAAAATGGTGTGTGGCCATGGATGGGTTGAAAGTTGCTTGGATTTCCTTTCGCTGCTAGGTCCCTTGCAGCACTTCGATGGAAAATTGCAAACTAGGAGAACCAATGTAAAATTAATGCTTGAATAAAGGAAGAGAAAATAGGAATAGAAGAAGAGAACAAAGAGCTATGAGTACCTGGAGGAGAAGAACATGTATCATGAGGTAGCCTAAACTGGATCCACCTTCCATGGTTTGCTTCCTCTATTTCTGATCCTTGTAGAGAAATCCGCAATTTGACTTTGGATTCATTTCAAAATTGTGAGCTCTATCTAGCATTTATCTGGTACTAGTAGTGGTAGATTAGGCCAAAAAAACAATCCATACCAGACTTTTTCTTTGGTTTTCTGAGTCAATTGATTGCGGATAGAGACCTCAGCTAATATATCATTACAAGTTGGGTTATAATAATTAGTTGGTTGTTTTTAGGTTGAGGAATCTTGGACATTGGCAGTAGGCAGCATCTGTGTTGATATTTATTTATTGAACCTTAGTTGTCACTATAAGGTTTGGGCTATTCCTGATCCTTACTTGGAGATGTTTGTCGCACAACTTATATGGTCTCTTCTATGCAAAATATTACTTTTGAACGTTTGTTCTCCGAGCGCAATACATTAGGGATTAGGGATCCCGATAACTTGGTGTTGTTAGTATGTTCCTGCCAAGCAAGATCTAGTGATTAGAGGTCAGCCATAACCGATAGTCCCAAATCAAGGCATAGTAAACTTCCCAGTTCAGCAGCAGCTATCTTTGATTTCTTCTATGTGAAAAGAGTGTCAACAATACAGTTCCCTATGCTGACCGACATGGAAACTGGAAAGTGTAACTAGCGCGTCTAGCCCGCAATGTCAAATGCCTTGTTTGGTAGGAACAAGATGAATTACCTCAGATTTTTGTGTTACTCCATCCTCTTGCTTTGGTATACTTTGAATTTGGTATGCTTGATAATTAGGCATTTTTGTTTGGAATCCAAAAGGATAAAAATAGGTCGTAAGTCAGATTCTATTTCTGACATTTAAATTCCCTTCATTCAAGTTTCATGTAATTTAGTAGTACTCTCTCCGTTCCAATATGCATGCGATAGTTTGATCATGTAGAATAATTAAATATCATTTTTCGTAAAATTATCCTGAAACATTAATGATAATCTAAGTTGTGTATTTTAACACTACACTAGTGATATAATTTAACTGCATCGTTAAAATGAAAAATAAAACTTCCTCAAACTATGGGTTAAATTTATATTTAAAAAAAAGTCAACTTATTGCATGTGTAATTGGACATATGGAGTATTTGATTAGGCACACAAGTTGACTTTTTGTATCTGATGATGTCGAAAAGAATAGATATTGTGGATGAATGGTTGTTTGTTAGTAAATTTTAAGAAGAGCTGTGCTGTGTAGGAGTAATTGAGTATGACCCTAAAAGAAACCTCCTTTGTTTTGGTCTGCCCTTGTCGACTCAGAAATAAAGGAGGAGGAGAATAGACAAAGAGGTATAAAATGGTCAACTGTGCTCGAGATATTGTATTAAGGTTGACCTTGCTCACTCCAATCAACTTGTAGGAGGACAATTGTTCAAGTCCGCTACCTCTGGCCTTCAGCTAATCTGATATAAATGAGTGGCTGAATTCGTCTTAAGCTGTTTTGATTTGATCAACGTTTGTGCATTTGTTTTCATTGACATTGTTATGCATTTCGAGATTGATCTTATCTCTTACCTGTCGCTTTTCCATAAATTGTTAGTATGAGATTATCTAGCATTTTCTGGATTTGGTGATCCACTGATCTGTGATGTGCAGCAAATGTGCGCTCTTAGTTGACTTTTTTCCCTAGTTGACTTTGGAAAAGGCTTTGCGCTTGTGTCATACTGGATTCTTGCCTTGCATGCCTTGTGTAATCCAGCAAGGTGTCTACAATTATTAAGTTATATAAAGTATGGTTTTGATTTGAGATGACATTATAAAGCTTTATAAGGAAACTATTCAAGCTGAATTAGAATTGTAAAATCTTCTCAGCATTTAACCTTGTTTCCAATTAGTTAGTTGTGGATTCAGCTGGCTCGATAATTTAGCATCATATCACGTCTTCTCGATGGTGACACACGTTTGCTTTGGGATATGATCATAAATGTGTAATAAGTTCATCCTTGTGCATCCGACAACTGATAGCAAGAGGGCTTCTAGAGATAGCAAAATTTTGGTAAATTAAACAGCTGGGCGTCGAGCCCTGGAAAACGAACTTCCTATTTTTCTTTTCATAGGGGAACTACTTAATTGGCCATCTAGAATCTTTACCACCCAGAGAAATATCGATGGGCCGAAAGAAACACCAACTTACCTATTGGTGTCCACTCTGAAGCCCCATCAATCTTTTTCCAATTGTGATTTGAGATTTTCAGTATCTTCATAGCATAAATTGAAAAGGTCGGCTTTGAGGAAAAAGAGATTCGATAGCACTATTATTTTGTGCTTCTTTTCCACATGCCGACCAAAACGGACAGGAGAAAAAGAGGACAATTTGAGTAGGAGCCGGCCAAGAATTTATTTTGAAAGGGACCCTAAACGAGAATTTTCTCATTTTGGATTAACGAAATGTGTTCTGATCGGCTAAAGCTGTGAATTTGCTTGTCTAGATCACAGTTTTGGTCCTCAACTTCTATTTTACCTTTATGCAACTCAATTTTGATGAAGCTGACGGATAAGCAACTCTAAAAAGGATGTCGTCATTGAGTATTTGGTAGGTTAAAAGAGGCACAGAACAAACCAAAAAATACTTCCAAGAAAATCTGGAGGCCCAGAACCATTTTGCCTTAGATTTACTAATATTTTTTTCCTTGGCATTAGGGTCATGTAGTGTGATGAAGAAGGGATAATCATACGCACATATGGATATTTGACTGCAAAGCTAGCTGCTAGCAGACATACGAATGGCGTCTAGAAGACAAGAACCCTAGGTTGAAGTTGTTGTCGCAGGGATACACTGTTTTGTGTTGGTAATCTATCTGAAGTAGTTAGTACTAAGTTTCTGGGACTAGCTACCTTCTTGGGAGGGAGGGTGAAAGGACCCTAACAATTTGCTGGAAGTGGAAAACTGGTTTTAGCGTTTATGCAACCCGACTTACTGGAACAATGCATGTGAATAAGGTGATCACTGGTCATCTCTATCTCGCGAATCAAGTGTGCCGAACTAACACAAGTACAACTAACCTTCAAAGAAGAAAAAAAACACTATCACGAACACGACTTTGAAATAAAGATTGTGCACGTCGTCAACCATGACGACTATAGTACTTGTAATGGCTGCAGAATTGTATGCATGATCTCAATTTGGCACTCCAAGTACATGCATGTTATCAATGTGGGCGATTTGAGAGTCGCTAATCACATTGATTTCTTGAGAAAGTCGAGCATGAGTGCATATCTTTTATCTGTGCACAATTGGGAAAAATCCTATAGTTTGACTTTGTACTATTGCACCAGTTACATATTTCCTCTTGTTGAGGCACAGAGACAAAAGAATAAGGGCAGGTATGAAAATGATGCGAATAAAGTAGACAAC
Source organism: Drosera capensis (assembly GCA_001925005.1). Taxonomy (NCBI): domain Eukaryota; kingdom Viridiplantae; phylum Streptophyta; class Magnoliopsida; order Caryophyllales; family Droseraceae; genus Drosera; species Drosera capensis. The sequence continues at coordinate 57,577 of LIEC01006996.1, forward strand.
TATATATATCAAGGTCATAGGCTGCTGTATAAATCAACATAAAACCAGGGATTCTGGCAGAGACGAAGTGCATGTAATTGTTTGAGAGAATCATGAAGAATCCGATTGCAGTCCTGTCTACCCTCTTCTTCCTCCTCTTGGTAAAACCTCTCATTGGATGGAAGCGCGAACCCTGAACAAGATATACCATCTTGTACTTTTTTAGAAGTGCAATTTTCCGCCATGATTTTAATTTGTTCTTTTGATATTTTTGTTGTCTATTATAATCACCCTAATATTCTTGTTCTGAAATCTGGAACAGCTAGTGAGCCCGTTCAATGGAAGACAAGGCCCTGAAGACTTTTGGAAGTCTGTGATGGCTGATCAGGCCATGCCGGGAGCAATCAAGGGGATGCTGGAGAATTCTCACAAAATTGATGCAGAGGTTTCATCTGCCAACAGAATTCAGGACCATGTCAACAAGAACTTCGACACTAAGGGTATTGCTATTATCTATCATCATCAGACGGATAATGGAGGATAGAAGTCGGAACCTTAGCTACATATCAGCCTCATATAGCCTCGTCTGAAAGCAGGAGAGGGGATGGTTGTCAGTCACTCTGCAAGTATCCGAGTGTAGATGGCCATCATATATGTTTGGAATAAATCTATGAGTTGCGTGTAATTGCTTGTTTGACTGCCATTATGCTTTGGATCCTATGTATTGTATGTATGAGAGGCTGTTCTTCAGCTCTTATGGTTAATTGCTCGATTCCTTGTGTTCTAAGTGTTACTCCAATAGTTAAGGTGATGCTATGTTAAAACAAGTTGAATACCTACCTGCAAGCATTGCCGTTGTTTTGTCCTTCGACTAAAGGACGACTAAGATTGGATGCAGAACCCTCTTTTTTAAGTTTCATATTAGGGTTAATCACTCACGGTAAGTTACATTGGAAATGATACAATCGAAGTGTTGAAAATTAGACTTAGTCATCACATAAATTGCATGGTCGCTAAACAATAAATATCATGAAATGATTTTTGACACGTTGATTGTATCGTTTCCAGTACCTTCCCCTAGCCGATGGCTAGTGGCTCAAATTCTTGGACTGTTATCATAGATAGAGTCTAAGGTTTACCACACAAGTTAGATTTTCTTATTGGGATCATATCAACAGTTGTTATAACTTTTACAAGTCTTGTTAATATCGAATCGAATAAGTTATCAAACCATGTTTTCATTATGGTAATTAAGTAACCAGAGGCTTTGATACTTTCCATACTTGATGTGTCGACCATGTGGTGGGCTGTTTCAATACTTGTTGAGAAGGTGACTCCCAGGATGCATCCATCAAAATAAACAATGGCCTTGGTCTGGGTCTACGCCAAGATGTCTACTTCGTGGAACAAGATAATGCTAAATCTCATATTGTCAATGCTAAATCTCGTCTTGTCTAGTCTAAGAGCACTCGCCGCACTGTCTCTATATGAATTCTTATTCTTATATATGAAAAATCTATTAAAAAGGGATCACGTAACAAATTTTCTATTTTTATCATTATCCATATATGATTTCCTATATCCTATATTTATGAAATCAAAATTACATTTCCTAACATTTTTATCCAATTAAAATAATATAAAATTAATATTTTTTTGTGATAAATGATAATTTATAAAATACAAAAAGTGTAAAAATTGAGTTATTTTAGTTGAAATGAAATAAAATAATTATTAAAATTGAAAAATATTATAATATTATAGAATAGGTTAATTGAGGTTTATTGACTTGAATATATGAAAATGAATATATAAAAAAAATATGAAAATTAATATAGGGAATTTGTTGAGTGATTAAGTTAAAAAATGAATCATTATAAAAAGAGAATGACATTGTAACATTTTTGATGACTACAAAAATAATAATCATGTTTATCTATTAATTATTATTATAAAGATATAAGATAATTAACAAATAAGAAAATTTAAGGGTATCATGGAAATAAAAATCTTTTACATAAGATATCTTTATTTTCATATGTAAGATATTGCCTTAAATTTTTTTTAAAAGATACGACTATCATCATACCATGTAAAATATACAGATATATGAAATCCAAGGCATCCCTCAAACTTCAAAACCCCACGATCAGATACAATAAAATATTGTTATTATTGTTTTATTTTTTGTTTTTTAGTCTTGATTATCGTTAGACGATCTCATCATCATTATCATAAAGAGATCTTCGATCCTCTATCGTTCAATATTATTACTATTTTTGTTTTTTTTATAATCAATTATATTTTAAAAATAAAAATAGAAAAATTGATACAAATATCCATGTTGGGTGGGAATTGGGATTACCGGGTCAAAGGCGAACCCATGTGGTCGACAAGACACATTCAACTCAACTCCATTTACATTATTACAACCAATGAACTAACTTATCTTACGTCGGCAACAAAGTTGTTTTTTACATGCTTCTTATTTTTTTTTGGCATGAATATTTGATATTGGAGATGCATAGAATTGAAGCTTAAGGGATTTGATAACTCTCACTTACAAATGACCCATTAAACCGTAATTCCCAAGGCCAAACTTTCTAGATCAAACAACTATGGATATTAATTTATTCTTCAGAGAAGATTTTTATTTCGGATCCCGTTTTTACTCTTAATGATAATTTGCTTCATTAGAATGTACAATCAAAAATATTTCATCAATCCCAAATTAATTACTAATGTTTGATTTTTTTTCGCGATTCAATAAATATTTTGAAGAGTTTTGTATATTATCTTAATGACGCAAAAAAATTACGTCATTGAGGTCAGATTGAAATATATAAATCAAGTAATCATTAATATTTTATGATAATTTTTTAAAAAATGATATTTGATTATCCCACGACATGAATCAAATACGTATAATTAAAATATTATAATTATTTTGAAAAGAAAAAAGTACTTAAAAGAGAGGGAGAGAAATCGCATAACAAAACAGATTGTCCGTTCTATATTTTGTTATTAAATGTTCATCAACATTAGTTAGTTTTTTTTTAACAAATATATCACCGGAAAAACATAAAAATACATCAAACTGATTGCCTACTAATCGATTTCATTTCAGTATACGCAAGAGAAACGATACGCCATATTTCAGACTCCTGTTTTGGTAGCAAGGTATTTCGATGAAGCTAATTTCAGATTTCGTTCACACACAAATTAGAGTCAAACTGGCCCCAAGTTCATTTTGCACAAGAAAGAGGGTTAAAAACGAAAAATATAATTCCAGAAAATGGGAAGGGAGACGAAACGAGTTCAAGTGACTCAGGCCTCAGCACACCAAACCAAAACCCTCATCGATTCACGCCGGAGATGGAAGAGAAGCGCCGAGACACCGGATCTCAGCCACCGCCGCCGCCTTCGAAGTTCTCTGGTGGCGAGAACTCAGCCGGAGAACCGGTGGTATCCCGTCGACGCGGCGGATCTGTGAAGCGGAAGTCCAACGCCTCCTCCGACACATCGCCGGCTTCGTCTTCCCCTCTCAAGCGTCAGGCTCGCGAGAAGCTGCTGAGCTCCGCTGTCCTCGCTTCCGCCCACAATGGGCCCCTCACCCGCGCTCGACAACTCTCCGATAACTCCTCCACCCCCTCGCCTCTCTGCTCTCTCAAGGACGATGCCACCGGAGCTCTTTCTCAACCGAATGCGGCTGCTGGAGCCTCCTCCATGGATATCGCTCTTCGAAAGGAGGAATTGGAGGCCATGGAGGCTCAATTCGATGCTCGCTTTGAGGCGATTCGATCTCGCCATGCCAATGCTCATGTCGTTCCTGTTCATACTGGTGAGGAATTATATTAGTATTCGTTTTTGTTGGATTGGCTCGAACTTGACGAATTTCTTTCTTTGTTTTAGCAGCACATTTCTTGTTTATTGTTCTCAGTTTGCTTGATTTAGAGATCAGGGTTTCGATTTAGATATGTTTTGTGCAAGGATAATCCCCTTTGCCTTCATTTTAAGGAAATTGAGGTTGTCATGTCAATCCTCTTCCCTTGTGTCCCATAAATGCAATGGTAGTGGTTTTCACGTTTAATATCTATTCAAGTGTAAGTTTTTGTCATCTTTTATTAGGAGGTATGTGTAGGTTCAACTTGTTCATGCGTTTGATGGGTAGAAGACCTAGAGATAGTTCATTGCGATTAAGCTCAATCTAAATCACAAACCATCAATGCTACCTCAGATGGATTTGGAAACATTAAAGTTAGGTGAATCATGATCAAGTGCGCGATCTCTATAATGGAAACATGGATTCTATTAAGTTAAATTTGGAGTTAAATTGGAGAGATAATTTTGGAAACATTAAAGTTAGATGAATCATGATCAAGTGCGCGACCTCTATAATGGAAACATGGATTCTATTAAGTTAAATTTGGAGTTAAATTGGAGAGATAATTTTGATGTGTTCTTGGACTCAGATTGTTTCAAGAATTCTTTATTTTTTTTCTAACAGTGTTATCAGTTATAATATTAATCCATGAGTGTGGTTGCGTTGGAGAAGAAGAGAGGTTCAGAGATTCTCCCTTGTTCAGTCAGAAGACAGATTCTATTACGGATTTGAGATTACCTTCTTACCTCTTTTGACCCGAGGTCCCTCTGCAAAAAAGTGAGAAGGGAGGAAACTTTAAAGCAATTAATACAGCTGGAAAGTCTGTGAAGAATTTGCATAATGATTAATTTTCCGTGAAATTTTCTCCTGATTGTTTTTGTCGGTGTAGGTTGGTTCAGTTGGAAGAAAGTTCATCAGATAGAGAAGCAAGCTTTACCTTCTTTTTTCAATGGAAAATCTGAAAATCGGAACCCAGAAAAATATATGGAGATACGAAACTGGATCATGAAAAAGTTTCATTCCAACCCAAACATTAACATCGAATTAGAAGATCTATCAGATTTTTCGGCGGGGGATCTTGATGTCAGGCAAGAGGTTATGGAGTTTCTGGATCAATGGGGTTTGATTAATTACCATCCATTTCCACAAAAAGTTGCCGCAGATGCCAGTCCCAGTAATGATAGAGGAAACGATAAGACAGAAATTGGAGACTCATTAATTGAAAAGCTATATCGGTTTGAAACCGAGCATTCTTGTCCTCAGATAGTTCAAACTGGAAGCAAATTAACTCCTGCCATTCACGCCAGATTGTTCCCCGAGTCTTCCATTGCCGAAGAATTAGCAAAGCAGGAGGGACCATCTGTGGGTTATCATTGCAACTCTTGCTCCGCTGATTGCTCTCGCAAGAGATATCATTGCCAGAAGGAGGTCTTTTATTGTGATTACTATCTACATATATTGACAGATAACCTGATTTTGTTTTATGTTCTATGCTTCTTGAAGCTCCTTAGAACAAGAAACTACATAGTCCATGTAATATAAATCCATATCTATACATAAATTAAATTTTTAATTTGCAATGCCTAAATTCATCAAGTTGTTGCTTTCTTTTCTGACCCTCATTCAGGACGTGACATGTCATTGCAGTATTATGCCTTTAACTTTAATCAATACATGTGTTATTTAAACTTCACGGAGTGGAAATGTATGATTCTTTTTAAAATAATTGAACTTCTTTGTTGTAATATGCAGTCCTGTGATGCTCTTCTTATTTTTTTTTTGATGATTTTTTTCTCGCAGGCAGATTTTGATCTATGCTCCGAGTGCTATAACAATGGGAAATTTGGTTCTGGTATGTCCCCTTCAGATTTCATTCTCATGGAGCCTGCTGAAGCATCTGGTTCAGGTAGTGGGAAGTGGACTGATCAGGAGACCCTCCTCCTTCTCGAAGCATTGGAACTTTACAAAGAAAACTGGAATGAGATAGCTGAGCATGTTGCTACTAAGACCAAAGCCCAGTGTATATTGCACTTCCTTCAAATGCCAATCGAAGATTCTTTCCTAGACTCGGGTAGTACGGTCAAAGAAGGTCTTCAGGAAAATGCTTCTGAAGCAGCCGAGAGTAACACAGGTGTGCGAGAGGTTCAATCTGATTCTTCTCCGGTGAAATCTTCAAAACTAGAAGATTCACCAGATGTAAACGCTTCTGAGGGTACTGTTGAAGATGTTGCACTTAATATTCTCAAGGAGGCTTTTGAAACCATGGGCACTCTGCTTGCTCCTGAGCACAATCTGTCATTTGGTCAAGCTGGAAATCCTGTGATGGCATTGGTAAGTTTGGCTTTGTTGTAGAAAAATTTCGGTAAGCCAGTGAGATACATCAATAAGACACAGCAATATAGATCAGGAAGTATGGAAAAGTTGGGCAAAATTACTGCTTAAAGGCGATGCAAGGTTGGCCGCAGAGTTTCAAGCTCTAGCATTGCTACTGAGTGAGCATAACCTATGGGGATCGATGAGTATAGGAAGAAGGTGGTAAGGAGTTATTAAGAGGGTGAGAACTTAAAAGTGAGGGGAACTTATAAGCCAACAACAAGGTCTTCCGTCTCGGGGGCCGAATTGGGATTCCTATTTCCATAATTGGTTCGGTTCATCGGTTGAGATCTCTAACTATAAGAAGGGAGATTATAAAATAAATGACATTAGCATCTTTAAAAATGTCAACAAAAGTTTATTGGACCCTTTAGTCATTACATGAATGCATGTAGCAGAACAACTATTATAATCTGACAACTAATAAAGCATATTATCAAGCTCTAACATCTGATTCAGATGATTGATATGAGAGAGATGATATGATGGTTGATGGATGAGGAGATCAATAGCGGATGGTGGATCTGAGAAGTATGAGGAAAAAGGAAAAGGATCTGATTTAGGGTTATAGGGGAAAAATAGAAAAATCAATCAACTTAGTCGGTGAATAGTCCAAAATCAGTAGCTGAATGGGAGTGATTCAACTCCAAATTCGCCGATTTGACTGATTTGCACCCTGATTCCTTTGTCTCTGTGCTTAAAGCCTTGAATCAGAATCGGATCTGCTCAAATCAGTGCGGTTCAAACGATTCGACCTTGAAATTGAATTGGACCAATATGAAAATCCAAGGAATTAGCAGAACGTTTGTGTTCTTCACGTCAGATCAAATGTTCTTTAATTCCTTCTAGTTTGGCGATGGATATCGACTAATTGTGCTCCTAGTCTAAGGGTATAGTAGTTAGACATGCATGCATTGACATGGCTTGTAGATCGCCAGATGAAGATTATCATTGTTTTCATTGGCGATTCTTGACTCTGATGTTGTTGTTTGACTGGTGTTTGTTTCTCTTTCTCTCTATCTGTATACTATATGGTGCTCAGAGTCAACGTGGTGTTGAGGTTTTACTGGATTGGGTCAATGGATTGACGTCCTATTTTCTCTGCCCATGCTGTTTCAACAGGCGCTGTTTCTACTGCGGTTGGTGGGATCTGAAGCTGCTAATATGGCTGCTCGTAGTTCCTTAAAACTGATACACGGCACTTCTCCTGGCATGCAATTAGCCACGAGGCACTCCTATTTTCTAGAAGATGCTGAAGATGATGTGATAGCTTCTGAAAGGTAGGTAGGCCAATATGTAAATAGATTTGGATTTGTGTAATGTACTGTCTCATGCAACTTAGTGGCTTGCAGTCCACCTCCGGACAAGATCGATCCAGAGGTCCAAGAGGAAATTGTGGAGGAGAACACTGAAGATAAAAACCATGACAAGGAAAACACCTCGAGACCAAATGAGGAACAATCATCCAAAGCCTTGTGCAGTGATGACTCAAAAACTAATGACTTGGATTGCAGAACCAGGGGATGGACCCAAGAAGGGCATTCATCAGCAACATCTCATCCTAATGTTGGATCTGCTTATAAGTTAGTAGCTGCCAAAGAACCTGAGAAAATTACTGAGGCGGGAAATAGGGTCATGGATGTTCCAGAAAATTCTGTTCAAGTTTCAAATTGCTTAGATGCTGCAGATAGTTCGCAGGTGAACATTGTCCTTTCTCCAGGTTCTGGAAAGGAACTAACTGATACAGATTCTGCAGTAAAACCTAGTGAATATTCTGTAGCATGTAAGGTCGCAGGATTGGAGTCGAACTCTGCTCTACCAGACAAAGAACAGGCACAGCATCCAGTTGCAAGTGTTTCGGTGGTGTTGAATGCAGCACAGGCAGGTTTGTTGAGATGCTTTTTGTTTTGTATAATCTTTTAAGACGCAACGATCAGATTCCAGAAAAATCAAAAGTTAGCAAACGAGCCCCCATTTAGCAGGTTCAGTGTTGTGCCCTTTGACCTCATGCTTGGAAACAATATGCTCCTAAACTTGGTGAGAAGTGGATTTGTGTCTCGTGGTAGATGGATGGGTTAGTGACATTTGTCTTCTGCTGCCTGCATTGATTTTTGTCGATACATTTAAAGTAGTTTCTTTCATATCCTGTAACTGGAAATTTCATGATGACTTTTCCAGACCATTCAGCAGTAAGCTGCAGCATTATTCCTTTTGTCAGTTCTTTGTATTTATATGTTTGGACTCAAATGCGAGTGAATGGGTTTTGGTTGGGCGGATAGGTTCAAGTTCAACGGTTCCAGAAACTTTTCTGATGAATTGACTCTAATATTCTGTTCTTTATCTGTCATTCGCAGTGGAAGATAAAAGTGGAGATGCGAAAATCAAGGATTTGAATCATGGAGAGGAAAAGGAGGAGGTTAGGGATAATCACAGCATCGAGAAGTTAAGAGGTGCTGCAATTTCAACTGTTGCTGCTGCTGTGGTGAAGGCAAAGTTACTGGCAGAACAGGAGGAAGATGAGATCAAGCAGCTTGCTGCGGTCCTTATTGATAAGCAGGTATTCTTACTGCTGAACACTCAACTTTCTTATCCAGCACCAAAAGACTCGGGGTCCGTGAGTTGAGGATGCATACGACCTTACCTTGCAAATGGCGAGGATATTTCCATCAAGAATTAAATTTATGACCGAGACAATCTTGATGATAGCATCTGATTCTCAGGTCGTTGCGAAAAGAATATCACTTTCAAGTTGTTGCGAGATGTCCCTTCTTGTTCTGCTTCTTTTTGTGAGGTGGTTCTTGCAAGCTGTCCGAACATATGTAGCTAAGAGTTTTGACTGTGGAATTAATTGCAGCATACCTCATGCTCATTCATGTTCCTTTGATCAAATTCCTTTTGAACACTGCCTAGCGTGTCATGTCCTCAGTGTATTTATTATTGTGAAAGAATTTTATGTAGCTATTAGTTTCTGTCTTGATGTTTTGTTGGGCGTAATTCTGTTTGCAGCTGCGCAAATTAGAAGTGAAGATGAGTTTCTTTGCTGAAATGGAAAATGCAATCATGAGGGTCAAGGAACATTTAGACCAGTCAAGGCAAAAGCTCTATCAAGAACGAGCGCATATAATTGCAACCCGACTTGGCTTAGCAGGTTCTTCATCTAGGCTAATGGCACCATCAACATCAACTAATAGGATGGCCGCAAACTTTGCAAACTTAATGCCAAGGCCCTCACTGCCGATGAGTATGACTGCTCAAAGACCGATCTCTAGACCTGTCACAACATCTGCTCCTCCTTCATCGGGCGCCTTTGTTCCTTCAGTGGTGGCTGGGCAAAGTGCCTTGCAGTTTTCAAGCAAATAACCCGTCATTTGAGGATCTTCTGACAACGGTAAATTTTTTTGTGTAATCAAACTTTCACCATGCTGGAGGGCTGACTCTGACAGTCAGAGTCCCCTAGTGTGTGCCAATTTAGCTCTCTATTAATTTTCATTGATTACCATGATTACTTTTACATGTCTGCATACTCTTCCACCAAGGTATTACAGGGTTGACTGGTGCATGCTTCTAATGGCGTAATCAGCAAGTGAGTTGACCTAACTGAATTCTTGGCTTCAGTGAGTAGTCCAAGAATTACTGTCAGCATGGAAAGGGTTGGTTGTGTGTTATTGTTGCTGTCTGCTGTATCAAGTTACTCCAAAATGTATCAAGTCCAAGAATTATTGTTGTGTATCAATTCCTTTCGTCTGCAAAATACATGAGGTCACATGGTTACTGGTCACTGCATTAAACACGGTTGCAATTTTCCTATGGAAAAACATCCTTTGTGGCTAATCACCTGAGGGTGTTCTTGATTGAAATTAGGCACACCGTTGAACCTTTGGAGCACAAGTTATTTTATTTTATTTTATTTATTATCTACTCGTTTTCCCATAGTTGTGTATATCTCCTAAAGAAGTATTTTCTTGAGGCTATTCCACCTGTGTTATTGATTTCTTGAGTTTTCTGTCTTTTAGTATTCTGAACTAACTGCTATGACATGGTTGAATTTTCCTCTGTGAATTGACTATAATTCCTCCTTTATGTACTTTGAGACACAGATCCATCCCTACCGTCGAGGATAACAAGAGGAACATTGAGATACTGTCCTGCCCATCGAGGATAATTGTAGGAACATTTTCTGTATACAGCATATGGAAATTTATGGAGCTGGAGCGGGAGCGCTAAGACTTTGTAATGTGCCAGTCGCTTGAGACCCAATGAGCAAGGTGCCAGAGTCTCTGTCAGAGAAGGTGGTGTGTATATTGAAAAGCAAGCAGTTCGGCTGGTGGCAGGTAGGCCATCCCTTGTTTTAGATTGCCAGCGGCTCCAATATTTTGCTGGCTTATCAAGTTGGCTGTGATGTACTGTTGTAACTTCTTTGACAATATCCGACTGGAATGAGGTTTATGGATGCCAAAGGGATTCAGTTATTTATATGAAAAAAGGATACTATCCTGTTTCTATATTCTGGACATATCGTTTCAGGGATGGTCTATTGCATTTTAACATGTAACATTACTTTTTTGGAGGCGCCAGTCTCTCATTTTATTGTACAGATGCTGATGCCTGAACTTCCACAGTTCGAACGAAGCAAACAATCAGGTGAAATGGTGCTTCAGCAGGGTGTGTTTCAGAGGGAAAAATTCTTTCTTCTAACTGAGTAATTTGACAGGCATCCTGAGGCTAGTTTTGCTTTCCCTTCGGCATGCTTGATTAAATCAATAGACCAGAATGCTGCAAGCATTAAAATTTATCGGGTTTTATTTATTTATTTACTTTTATTTCCATTTGTGGGAAGTGAACCTTGTTCTTATCAGTGAAAGAATTGGCCTGATGCATGCTGAGAGAGAGAAAAGCCATCAAATCCAGCAAAGCTCCTAAAGAGTAGGAAGTTGAATGGAGGGGAAAAGGCAAGGAAAATGAGGCATCTTTTTACTCTTGCCTTCCATGTTTCTGCACTTCTCTCCCACAGCTTTCTCTCCTCCTTTTTCTCATCACAGTCATCGTAATCATCATTGTCTCAATCATCCTCGTTTCGTCATCGTGCACAACAGAAAGCTCAGTTTTTTTCGATCTATGATATGTTGATATGCATGAGTGAGGATCTGTTGTAAGCTCAACTTCGCTTCTCTTCTTTACCTTCGTCGTGTGTGGATGCAAGAAGGGCCATCATCTGGAGGAGCAGCAGGGTCGGTGTTGCGAAGCTGAAGATCAAATCCAGGAGAAGCCTCATAGCAATGGCGACATTGCTCTCGCCATTGTGTGATTCAGATTCAAAATCACCCCCTTCATCTTCTTTTGATGATTCATCACTGTCCGAGCCTCCTGATCCTTCCAGCTCTCCACCTCCAGACAGCCCCAGTGGCTCGTCTCCACCTCCGCCATCTGCTCCACCCCCTTCAGGCAAGGATCAAACCCCTCCTCCTTGGTCTCGTCTCACTCCTCCACCGCCCCCTTCTCACAAATCCCCGCCGCCACCCCTCAGGCCATCACCACCCCCGAAGTCCAGCAATGGCTCGTCATCAAGCAATGCCGCACTGATAACAGGACTTGCGGTAGGGGCTGGGTTGCTGCTGTTTGTTCTGGTGGCCTTTGTGGTGTCCTGCTGCAAGAAGAAAAAGAGAAGAAACCATGATCCTATGCACTACTATGACGATGCATCTACTAAAGGTATACCACTTTGCTAAAATTTGAGAAATGTCTAGGAATGTTTTGTCATCTTAATAAGCGCAGTTCATCTTTGTTGCTCAAGAAAAACCTTCGTATCATTAGAAGAAAAGAGTTAACCTGCCTTTAGATTCAACTACCGGAAAACTGACATTCTCAATTTCGACCTAACTTCATCAAGATGGATTAACAGGGTGCATTACGTATCAACAGTTTTTCTGAACTATTCTTGTGTAGGTGGTGAAAATCTCAGCAATGGCCAGGCCAAAAACACCGGCTGGGGAATGCCCCCTCGAACACCTCCCACGAACAATGAAGCGCACTCATCAGGACCTCAGGGGCCAGCATTGCCTCCTCCTCACCCATCGCTCACCCTTGGCTTGACCAAGAGCAGCTTCAATTATGATGAGCTAGCATCTGCAACATCAGGTTTCTCTGACGCTAACCTTTTAGGCCAAGGTGGGTTCGGATTCGTGCACAAAGGAGTATTACCTGATGGGAGAGAGATAGCCGTGAAGAGTCTTACGTCAGGTAGTGGACAAGGGGAGATGGAGTTTCAGGCAGAGGTCGAGATCATCAGCCGGGTTCACCATCGACACCTTGTGTCCCTTGTTGGTTATTATATTGCTGGAGGACAGAGGATGTTGGTTTATGAATTTGTTCCCTACAACTCATTGGAGTTCCATCTTCACGGTAATAAGCTGAACATACCTTTCTATATTAAACTAGCGTTTTCTCGCATCTATGGACGATTCCCTATAATTTATTGTATAAACAGGAAAAGGTCAGCCCACGATGGATTTCTCAACAAGACTCAAAATCGCTCTTGGCTCTGCCAAAGGTCTAGCTTACCTTCATGAAGATTGTAAGTGAATACTTATAATATTTCCTCCATTCTCAATTTCTCAAAGCTGATAAGCTGATGTAGATCTCGACTTTCAGGCCATCCACGCATTATCCACAGAGATATCAAATCTGCCAACATTCTTCTCGATCATAATTTTGACGCCAAGGTATGTAGAAACATGAAAACAGAAAATTATAACCCAGCAGTTAAATTGCTGGTTGCTTGAAGTTGAGTACTTGTTGGAGCTTGTAGCTAATTCGAATCAAACAATACCAAGGTCGCAGATTTTGGTCTGGCAAAGCTGTCGCAAGGCAACTTCACACACGTATCAACACGAGTCATGGGAACATTTGGGTACTATCTCTTAAACCCTTCACAATAATGTGCTTACCTGTTCACTATGTTCATTTCCTTTGACTCCAGTGTAACTTTTTCCTATGTTGGACGTGCAGACACTTGGCACCAGAATATGCAGCAAGCGGCAAACTAACTGAGAAGTCTGATGTGTTCTCTTATGGTGTTATGCTTTTGGAATTAATTACTGGGCGGCACCCAGTTGACCCAACTGGGTGATTGGGTAATTTTGGCTTCATCACTTGCATGAGTTCATCATCTGCATAGAGTACTGTAGAGGGCCTTGACTAAAACCAAGTTACAGATAGATGAACCTGACTCTTGTTGTTTTCCCCTTTCCCTGCCACTTGTTCAT